>JAHWFO010008809.1:90837-120363 GCA_023313115.1 Rhysida immarginata
CTGTATATATTCATTTATAATAAAACCAACCACAAAAATATACAACATTAATTAATATTAATTTTAACTTATAGATTAAATGAAGGAAAGAGTAAATATTTAAGAGGTAAAACTGAGATGAATAGATGGGAACTTTGCTGCGAATTATAATGAAACAGATGTTCATAATAAAGCGAAATGTACTGATGTAGTCGGTAAATCTGCTTATAACGTTTCAATATTGGGAGGCTGACACTATCTTCTCGGAAAAGTAACTCTCCGAGAAAACAATGCCAGCTCCAACAATCATTATCTCTGTTGCATCGAAGTTTCGATCCACAGCGATCCTCCCAAGAAAACAAAACAACATCAACGCATGTGAAACAATTTACACTCCTGCACAGAACCGTAAACATAACCACCAAAATAAAGTGTGTTATAATTTGCAGACGTGAAGTTGTACAGGAATATCTTTTTTAAGTTAAGAGAAAGTTAGTCATACATGACTTTAATAAGATGGGTTAAAAAACTTTAAAACTAATTTACATATTGAAAAAAAAAACCTCTTCTCATATCCACCCTACCTACATCATATATGGAAGAGTGCACAAAACTATAAATACGGTTCATTTTATTTAGAAAGGACACATTTTTGGTCACATATCCGGTAACAATTGATTATATGCAATGTATAGTGTGGCCACAAAATGTATTCAAATAGTTTATTTTTCTGTAGCAAAATGTCAAAAGGAAAGTTATCTGAATATGAAAAAGGTTAGATCAAAATCCTCTATGAATTAGGCAAATTACTCGGCAACTTGCAGCCCTTATTCATCGTTCACATACAGTTGTGTCCAAAACTTGGAAAGAAGTGTGCTAGTTTGAAGTTTTCAGTAAGAGAAGCAAGGATGACCATTCGTCTTGCTAGCAACAGTTCATTGTTTTGCGCCAAAATTGCGGCAGAAATGGGGCATCCAGAATCATTGTTAGAAGACTAATTAAGAAAACTCAGCATCTTAAACGGAAGAAAATGAAAGCAGGTTCACGACTGAATGCTGTCTATAAACAAACACGATACAACTGGGCAATGGAAAAAGTTGGATGGGGGTGATCAGTGGATGAATATCATTTTTACTGATGAAAAACGCTTTAACTTGGATGGACCACACGGGTTTCATCATTATTTTCATGATATTCGGACTGAAGAGCGTATTCTGTCAAGAAGACACACTAGTGGAAAAGGAATTATGGTGCGGGGAGGAATGTCTTAACGGCCTGACATGATTAGGGATAACAACAATACAAATGAATGCCAATGCATACTAGGACATCATAGAAATGCATCTCCTACCATACGAGAATATTCTTGTGGATGAACATGGGTTATTTCAATGTAAGATAATGCACCTCCAAACACGGCTCGTAAAACGAAGACATTTCTTCAGGAACATAACAATATATGTTTAACATGGCCAGCATTTTTACCTGACTTAAACGCGATGGGAAGTTTTTGGGGGATACGTTCACCTCGGGTATAAACGTTCACCAATGGAAGCAATATGAAAGTTTATCTGAGTTTCAAATTGCTGGATGAATGCTTGTTTTATCTCCCCACCTTACCACCAATGCTCCCTGTAAGCTGCGCTAGCGTGCTCGTAGGGCACAGATTTCGGATCGTAGCGCGCAGATTTTTAGCTCAACGCACGGTACTAACCCGCTAGCGCAGCTTAGAGGGAACATTGTTTACCACTGTCCAGTCTCTCTTCCAAAGCATACCACAATTTATAAGCAATCATGGTCGTTCAATTAACTATTAAAAACTTGGAAGTAATTTATTTTCTAAATTTCAGGAATAAAATTAGGTTAAATCAACCTGTATTTATGGTTTTGACCACATTTTATTGGTTCCGTGCACGACAAATATTATTTTTATTGTATTTACGTAATAAAAATCTAAGTGTGTAATCAATTTAGATAAAATTCTTAATTTAGAAATCTTTCTGATTTATTATGACAGAAACCATTTCAGCTGTCCCAACTTTAGAACTAAATTTCCATCCAAAATATTTTAAAAGTCAAGTTTATCCAATGTTTCACTTCAGTTTTCGCAACATTGCATTTCGAATACATCATTCATCCATTTTTTATCCTCAATTTTAACTGTGGTGGGATAGCAACCGTCAAAATTTATCAGTAGATTAAAGCAGTAAAAAATATGACAATTGGTTCTGCTTAAAATCTTGCCTGTCGTGTCATTATATTGATGACCCCAAACAAAAGTCACCTTGGTCAGCGTATCTTTATCCCGCATCAGATCATCTATCATCTTCTTATCTTGTTCGGAATGGCGTTTGGCTGTATCGATTTCTGTCAGGCGGGGAAATCGCATAAGAATAAAAGAAAGAATAATCTGTATAATTCCTTTTTTTTTTTCCTGCAATATGGGGTAGCCAATGAACGCGAAATGGATTGGGAAGCAATCTTTCTTTACCTCTTTGCATGGTTGCCGCCAAACCTTTCAGTTCGTCCTTCTGTTGGTCCAACTCGTTCTTTTGCTCCTCAAGGGTGTTAATCTTTCGCGTCAACATTTCTCTTATTTTGGCCAACTTCATGTTCTGGCTTCGTAGCTGTGTCAATTCGTCTTCTTTGGCCTAAGGAAAAAAAACATGTCACTCTTTAATCTATACAACTTATAACTGGAAATATATACTTCTATAAAACTTGTATTGAATGTCTTATATATAAAAATTTATAACTTTTCAAGATTACCCTATTTGAAAAATAAATTAGAGTAAACGATATAAGATCAGCAATAAGGCTTGATGGCTAGTAGCTTTCTTTTGCCAACCTGGAATTGACGAAAAAATTGTGTTGCTACTGCCACATTATGGTTGAGGCTGAGTTTTCTTCTTAAATACATCTTAATAATTTTTTGCAATAAAAAGTTCTTAAAATTTTAATATTTTAGTATTACGTTTTCGATTCACAGATTTCATTTAAGTAGATATATTTTTGGCCTATGTATTCTTTACACCAACTCAAAAATTCCCCCCTCCCCCCTCGGAAATCGTTTTAAAAACCATGATTCGAGGAGATATGTTGAAATTAAAAAAAAAATATCCGTCTGTACGCTTGGGATCAATTTTCTTCAGCTAACTCCTCTGAAACGGCAAAAAGCAGAGCATATCTCCATGAAATTAATAACAGAGTTAGAGGGTACATTAAACTGTCATGTATATATGACAAATGATTAAGCCTTCTTTAGAGATATTAAATTTTTTTCTAAAAATGAATAAATAGACGTAGCGTTCATACCGATGAATAAAACTCAATAAATTTAACATGTACGGACTCTTCACGTTGAGACGAATAATTTTTATAAATAAATTGCTTGGCTCTGAGAACCAATTTTGAGTTATAAAGATTTTATATGAATAAAGGCCCTCAAAGCCCCCCCCCGTGGGGGCCCCCCCCCCAGTTTTGGTGACAAAGTGGGAGACCTGTGCGAATGTACTGTTCCACCATTTCCATTTTTTATTTACTCCTAGCTTTGTATCGCGTTTTTAAGGTCTTTTATTCTGTTCTAATAGTTCTGTTATTTTAAATGTCCTATACATAAGTGACTAAAAAAGATTTGTAAGTTACAAAACTATTAAATTAAGTGCTTGCTTCTGATAATGAAATTAAATTGGTTAAATTTAAAAGCCTACAGACAAAATATAAACTTAAGTCCTTACCCTAATCTCAGCCATTAACTGAGAATTTTCTTTCGTTATTGAATCGGCATTTTGCACCTGAGTTTCTAAATCTTGTTGGAGTCGAAGAACTCGAAGATTTAATACTTCAAATTCTTTTGTCAGTTGGTCCTTTTGAATCTGCAGAAAAATTCAGCAAACAAGAAAACACAATTACATATATTTTTCTATTTTATTTAAGCGCTAATTTCAGAAAGAAAAAATCCGCCAAACTGTTTCTCAGCGATCATTTGCCCGGAAACATTTCGGAAATTTATTTTCCGATATAAAGAATTTGTAAAGGCATTAATATTGAAACGAAAGCAAGCTTAAGAATTATAATTAAAGAATAACAAAGCAAATTAAATGCATATGCAACAATGAGAAAAAAATCACTTAGATTATAAATTAATCTTTTACTTAAATATTGTAAAGCTGTTTGCTTTTTTAATTAGAGAGATTCATTTCCCGTTTATTATAATTAAAGGGCTCGGGGCAATAAGGACGTAACCTACAGGAAATTTTTTTTGAAAAAAGTGATGTTATATTTTTAAAAAAATCTGTACATCTTTATGGTTGATATTTTGTTTTACTGTGATTGCAGTTTATTTGTGCAATTGTTACTGAAACATACTATACATGGATTTCACAAGCAGTAATTATTACATTAGTGAACTTCTTCCTGTGGGTTACGTCCTTACTGCCCCGAGCCCTTCAATTGAAAACCACATTTTTCTCAAGAGAAAGTTCTAAAAGGAAGTTCAATTTTTTTATTATGAAATAAAGTTCCAAACTTAATTATCAAAATCTGAACGCTAGTATATTATAATGGTTATTTTAATAAGACGAATTGTTGCTTAAAATGATGTAATAATATATACGCTTGTGTCCAAATGTTAAGCGTAATTGTAAAAAATAATATTTAAATGTTCAGATCCAGAATAACAAGAAGAAATGTTGAGATGTAAATATCATGTAAATCAGACGGTAAATCAATGTTAATTCACGGTCAGATTATCTCTGGAATGGAAATTTATGCCAAATGATCAAACTGCAATAAATACAGTAGAGTAAACCATAGGATTACATTATACACTTTTGCAAGTCACGCTAGGAGAACTTATCGTTGATTTGGCGTTTAATTAATATGAACCACAGACGCCAAAACTGATCTTGTCATAAAAAGACTCGAAGCAGTACAACACAAACGAAAGTCTCCAGAGAATGAATGTTCCACAAAGTGTGATTTCCAGACTTTGGAGACAATTCCAAGAGACAGGAAATGCTACACGCTGATCAGTGCAAGGTTACCCAAGGGATTAACTGCAAGACATCAGAAGACCCTACCTGCCAGGCAACTGTCTAATCAACTTGTAGCCGCATCAGAAGCAAGAATTTCCAGACAAACAGTTTACCGGAGACTAAATGAAGCTGGTCTTTATGCCAGACGTCCGGCAGTTTGTGTACCGCTCACCCCTGCGAGTTGTAGAGCGCGTTTAAACTGAAATTGAGTCCAGATTCAGCTTGCAAAGCGATTCTTGTCGAACCACTACCTGGAGAGAACGTGTAACTCGTTATAATCCAACAACATCAGTATGGCGATGGTGGAGTTATGGATGGGAAGGCATCATGCTAAACGGATGCACAGACCTCCACGTCTTTGACAGAGGTACCATTAATACTCGGAGATACTGAAACGAAATACTGGAAAAGTCATGTTAGAGGTTTTAGAGGTGCCGTGGGTCCAGATTTTATTCTCATGGACGATAATGCGCGTCCCCACAGAGCTCCGTTGGTGGAGGACTTTCTGGAAAGTGAGGCATGGAGAGGCCAGCAAGATCTCCGGATACGAACTGGATTGAGCATGCGTTATGTGCACTAGGGAGATGAATTGCATCCCGTCAGCTTCCACCAATGACCATCCCAGAGCTCAAAACTGCTCTTCGCCAGGAGTAGGATTTGTTGCCAACCGAACTCTTGAACAACCTCACTGAATGCATAGAACGCCAGTGTACCGCTAGAAGTGACCATATCTCATATTAGCACCATTTTCCCCATGTTTCGTGCACATAAAAACCATGTTCTTTTTGCAGTTCCAATTCGGTTTTTTGCACATATATCGAATTTCACCTCATTCTGGAAGTTGGTTGATACCGTGTGTCTCAAAAGTCGCGTGCCATATGAAAAGTTTATGAATGTTGGCTTTATGTTCATACGGTTTCGCAAGCTTATGTGCACCATGTACTCGATGACAATGTCTCACACGATCCAAATTTTCTTCTGTCACGCGTAAAAGTGTAGCTGGTAGGCTTGGGAATATCGGGTGCCGGCGATGAAATTCGTCTGCAGCTTCTCGAGATGTTCTGTGGTGATCTCCACAAAGAAGTATCAGCTCTACACGTTGTTCCGGTGTTAGCATTATTCCTCTACTTCACTATTTCACCTACAAAATCAAAGCAACCAATTAATCCATATGGCACGCGAGTTTTGAGACACACGGTATAAGTATGTATACTGGTATTAAACAGGTGGTGGCCTTACAGTATAACAGAGGGACATCAGGAGTTCCAACTAGTTTCGCCATTTATTCCCGGCTTTGTCAAGGATATATCACCTGTTTAATCAATAGGAACAGTATTATGATCCACCCTTCTACCGATACTGGTATTGATTATGCTTAACTTTTGGACGGGAGTGTAGTATTCTAAATCGAATAGTTCAATCTTTTTATGCTAAGCACAAGAATTATTATAAAATGGAGAGTTCTTTGTACTATCCTTCTTAATGAAGTTGATGGAGGCCTTGCTGTACATAGCGGAAAAGAAATCACACAGAATCCCGACTAGTTTCGCCTTTTATTCCTGGCTTTGTCAAGGAGATACAAATAAAAAGGCAGGCAAGATGCTTATATACAGTATTTGGTAGAATACATAAGCAAAATGAAGATGCAAATGCCTAAAAATTTTCAGAACATGGGAGAGTCTCCGACTGGACAAGGGACATAAACCTGCGATCGCAATTATTTTATGCCCATTATCCACATCTCCAGTGACCACATAAAGACCGCTGTGTTAGAAGCAAGAGAAATATTCAAGCCCAAACGCGCGTCACCAGATAAAATGATCAATGCACCAGACATTCCATGCTGATGCCTACTGCCGATTTACTGTAGCATTTCACATAATTTATAAACCTATTTTGTTTCTTTTACATACTTTATATTATTTTGTTTTATGTTTTATTGTATTTTGTTGTATTTTATTTTTTGAGTATCTCAAAATTTTTTTTCATTTTCGTCTTCTATCCTTATTCGTTAATTTCATTGTTTTTTCGATTAGTCCATCACTATTTGCCAATCAGACTCCGCAATGTTCTGTAAATTTAAGTATTGGCTTCTTTATTTTGTACCCACCAATCGCTGACTATATATTCTACCATGTTCTACACTCACATGCCAAAAGTCATGGGATAGCACTTAATAATGTGTGGGAGCTCCTCTAACCCGGCGAAGTGCCACAGTGCGACGTGGCATTGATTCCACAAACAATGGAAGACAGGTCGGTGGAAGACATCTGAAGACATTGCCAATCATTCCGACTGGAGAGCTTCCCAAAATTGCCCATTACGGAGCCACCACCGGCTTGCACAGTGCATGCTTCACAACTTGGGTCCATGGCCTCATGGGGTCTGCGCCACACTCAAGCCTTACCATCAGCTAGTATCAGCTAGAATCAAGACTCATCAGACCAGGTCACACGTTTCCAGTTGTCAAGTCTCCAGTCGATGTGCTCATGTGCCCAGGAGAGACGTTGCTGACGATGTCTTGTTGTCTTTGCAAGGGCACCCTCGTGGGTCTTCTGCTTCCATGGAATTTAGTTCCATCACCTATGCCGCATATATACTGCGCCATAATTTCACTTCTGAAATAGTTTCCAAATGTGTTTATTTGCTGACAGAGAAGTCAGATTCCCTTATGATTTACGTTTTTCTAAAGATAAAAACAGCATGCATTCTACATTAGCAAATTTATTACGATACGATAAAATTAAAGTTAAGAAAATGTATTTCGCTTAGGATATGAATAAAATGCCAATTGAAGGCAATCGACAATGTTTATATCCTCCACTATACAAAACAGGGCCCATATAATGGTTAATCAAGTTTTAATTTTCATTCAATTTTTCAATATTTTCAATATATACTAATTTCATATAGTGATTATTACATACGAGGGTTGTTTTTAAAGTAAGGTCCGTTTTATAATAAAAACTAAATTATTATATATTTTCAAAATATTTTCATTACTAGATTGTACATACTTTATATATTTTTCTACATACTTTCCAAGTTTATTTAAACAATTGCCATAGCGCTCAAGGAGCTTCTTCATTGTCGCTGAAACGCAGCTGACAAGAAACTCTTAAGTGCCAGAACAGGTGGTAGTCACTGGACGCGAGGTCCGGACTGTAAGGCGGGTGGTCAAGTTGTTCCCAACTACAAGATCTGATTAGGGCTTGCGTTTGAGCAGGGTGTGTTCTTGCATTGTTGTAGACCACACCACTGGTCCATTTCATTAGGTCCTTATACCTTACTGATGCATGCCCGCTACGGAATGTTTCTTGCTGCCAATAAAAGGAAAACCGACCGTAGTCAGCGACAACCTCAAGAATTTTAAACAGTTTATAACACAGTGGGATGCACACACACAGACGCCACGGCTATAAAGAGTGTCTGCCTGTTCACAAGGGGTGCTAGGAGTTGTGCGAGATTTCCAAAGATATTTACAAACGGACCTTAATTAAAAAACAACACAGCCTTTTTGAAGGTTTCCTTCTAAAGAATTCAAAGAGCAAGTTTGAGAATTAACGTTTGACCCCATTCATGACACTTGAGTGCATAGTTTTGTGAATGACAATACAAACTGATGCCAAAATTGAAGAGCAAACGGCTGGATCTGATGAACAAAGAGAATGTAATGTTCCCTATTCATCTCCTTTCTTTTAAAGTTTATTTGCGCTTCCCTGTTAAAACTTTCGATTCGATTTTGTCAGTTTCTTCCCTTAGATATATTTGCTTTGCGTCGACCGTATTTTCTATTTCTTTTTCCGTTTTCAAATTTAATTTTTTTTATACAAGGAGGAAGAAGAATTTTTATCAGGTCACAAAACAACAAAAAACTCGACCATCATTAAATATTTCTCGATTTTCGTTACTATGGAAACTGAAATTCTTTTGAGAAAGAGCCAGAAAAGCGAGTAAACAAAGGAATTTTACGAATGTAAATATGAAAAATATTATTTTTCTTTTAGCATTCACAAAGAATTTTTTATAAGAATGAAAAAACCCTTCATAATTTAAATATTTTAACTTAAATAAGTGAAAGCTTAAACCGTTCGGTTAATTAATAAATTTGAATAGAAAACTCATGCTAAGATAAAAAACATTAATAAATAAAGGTATTTGTATATAAAAAACATTTAAATATTTTCAAAGAGCTTCTTTAGGATGGTTCACTATAATTTAATTTTTTATATCATTTCTATTATGGAGAAATTAATGGTTACACAGGATGTTAACAAGCTATGAGGACAAACTTTGGGATGTGACTGCTGACATGCCAAGGAACTAAAAATGTTCAATGAACGTACAGTGAATCCAGATATGTAGTATATGATGTAACTACAACCATGCCGATAATAAGAGATGCTAGAAGCAAACCCCATGAGTGCCAATGGAAACGTCGAAACATACTGATGAAACTCTCTCAAAGAACTCACGTTCGATTCTAACAGAATTTCACGCAATCTGGCTCCAATGCCGCGATCGCTACTACGGCCAACGATTGAAGTGCGACGCTATTGCCATCTAGCATTACAAACGCAGGCAGCATTTCTTGCATCATTTCTATTTTTGTCCCTTAGCGTGTGAGAAACTCCAAATTTTATCCCCATAGCCTTATAACACCCTGTTCATAGTTCTGTAGCTTGCTTGTTGTACAGGGTGAGTCAAAAGTAACTGAAATAAAATGTATTTCGGAAATATGTATAATGAACGATGTGACCATGCTAGCAGGTAGAATAGGTGCTCTATATGTTGGGACAATTTTGGAGTTTGACCTCCATCTTGGGTCAAGATTCATTTTCTTAAATGAGAAGGAGGTCATATCAAACAACAATTTTTTCTGAGGAGTTCATTCCTACAATCGGATTTCACAAATTATTAACAAAAACATTGACACTGTACCATTGTCTGTTACGTAATTAGAGATGGCACTAATAAAGGAGAGGATTGAGGTGATCATGATATCCAGGGAAGTCCCTAAAATACCATTGCTACCGAAAGAGAACCAATCGCGTACAGTACCATCGCATATGTGAAATCACATTTCAGAGAGGCCGTGCAGGCAGCCAAAAACATCAACCGATGAGGCAACCTCAACAATGGTATTGGGAGCATTTATAAAGAGTTCACAACACAGCACAAGACTGTTTGCAACTGAGTGTGAACTCAGCCAATCATCCGTAGCATCTACTCTGAGTAACAAGTCGCATCCATTCAAAGTTTAGATGCAGCAAAAACTATCGGAAGCTGATGTGGACACATGTGAGGAGTTCTATACCTGGGCTCTGGAGAACTATCGACTGGATCCTTTATTTGCACATAATATTGTGTTCAGTGATGAGGCAAATTTTTATGTCCATGGTGAGGTGAACCGTTAGAACATGAGTTGCTGGAGTGATACGAACCCTCATTGGATAGATCCATCCAAAGTCGTTTTGTGATGTCAAAGTTATTGTTTTGTGTAGGATATAGGGCACACGTTTAATTTGACCAGTTTTCATATATGGTACCCTACATGCTAATGAATACCTGCAAATATTATTGCTCACGTCACTGTTGACTGAAGATTGCAGTTTTCCAAGTTCTTTTCCAATAGGGGGGTGCACCACAACACAACGGATGTAATATTTGTCAGTGGCTGGATGGGCAATTACCTGATCATTGGATTGGCCAGCGGGGTCCTGTGGAGCGGCCACCAAGTTCCCCAGACCTGACACTACTAAATTTTTACCTCTGGGGCCAATTGAAACAACTGGATATGTATGCTGTGAAAATCCAAAGTGAACGTCACCATCAGCAACCTACAGGTCTGTGACAGCATTATCTCCGTTCTTGTGCGCATGCATAATGAATGGATAAAGCGCCTTGTGTCCAGCAACAGGGACAACACATTGAACACATCCTTTAGCTGCTGCAACCCAGTTTACGGTGTTTTTGTTTGCAAAGTGTCAATATTTTTGTTATTAACTTGTGAACCACGATAGATAACTGAAATCCGATTGCAAGAATGAACTCCTGAGGAAAAAAGCTGGTCGTATTTTATATGCCACATGACCCTTTCCCATTTAAGAAAATGAACCTTGACCGAAAATGACGGATTTCAAGATGGCGGCCAAACTCCAAAAGGAGTCCCAAAAGATAGAGCGCTTAGCCTATTCCCTGCTAGCATGGTCACATCCTTCATTTTATACACTAGTTCCGAAATACAGCTATGTCCAGTGACTTTTGACTTCATATGGAAACCTGCTCATTCACATCCCTTTTGTAAGAATAGTGAAGTGTCGATTACGACTTGCTCTTCATAGGAGAATTGCCTAAAAGATTAACGTATGTTACAGCGGAAATGTTTTACATTCTTCCATAAACATGTTTGTTAGCTCCGTCAAAGATGTTGCCTTTTGCTTTCTGGCTCTAGTTGGTTTTTCAGTTCACCCCAAAGGTGAGTTCATGCTCAATTCATTAAACGACTGAATTAGTTGACGGAGAAACTTCAATGTTCATAATGAATCAGGTTCCCCCACTTTGTTGCCATAATTTTGACCGCTTTATGTTTTGTAGAATGTCAGCTCAGCCTCCAGTGCAAAAGTGTCCATATACAAGAATACGGACCCTAACCAAATCACAATTAACAACTCCTTGCCCCCATATTAAATATCCCCGCTCGCACACGACGATCTGACAGCAGTATATCTACCATGTATCCGAAGAAATTCAGACATCTCCGTTTGGCTGCCAAATTGTGGAGCATGGTTAGATTTTTCGAAGAATGTCTTTTTACTGACTAAAGATTCAGCGGAGCTTCACGGAGATCATTGATCGTTTTGTATGCTAGTTTATGGAAACCCACTTTAGCTTCCGTTAAATATGGTACTGTCAATGCTTCGTAGAGAGACGCCTTTTATGAGTTTAAAAACAGACCTGAATTTAATATTTGAAGAAGAAAATATTAATGTCATTATTATAGAACTTGCTGATAAGTTTAATTGTCATTATTCTTTAAATACACTTTATGGATTATTATATCTCATCGAAGAAAATCATCGTCTATAAACTATGCTTAATTATCCTGAAACTTCAGGGATGTAAAGAGTATGTTACACCTCATATATTTCAGCGAAAGTTTTGTCCCGAAAATAAATAGGGGACCAGCAACAAAGTGAACCAAAAAAAATAATGTTTGGGATCACACTGAAAAAAATAACGCTTGAAATGCGTTGTAGCTTTAGCATAGGATTGAGAAGCTTCCTTTACTTATCCGTGTTCATTTATATGAGAATAGCACGTATATTCATGGAGATTTAAAGATTTCTTTAAAAAAACCGAATTGTTTTCGTAAGTTTTTTGTTTATAACATGCAGCGTATTCAACCCAATGCAATGCCATTTTCAGGAAACTTGACAAATTATAATAGAGACAACACCCTGCAATCAGAGTATGAAAATATTAAATATTTGATGAAATATGAGCATTTTTACTAAATAATGTTTAATTGCGCATGCGCTAGATTTACCAAAATGTCTTTTACATAATTTCTTAGCCAAATGTATAGAGCTACTCTTCTAAAAAGCCCAAGCAACTATCGTGAAAATTCAGAAAGATATCGTTGATAAAATGAGTTGAATTTCAGTCGCTCTCAAAAATAAACAAAACGATAAGGGGTGTTCTCCAAATTTTTATTTTTCGACCGGACACCAGTAACTAACTTCTTCTAATGCTGATATGAAGGCACATTGACTTCATTTCAGCGTAAGGAGAAGAACCTGATTTCAAGCGTTATTTTTTTTAGGGTGATCCCAAACATTATTTTTTTGGTTCACTTTGTTACTGGTCCGCTATTTGTCTTCGGAACAAAACCTTCGCTGAAATATATGTGGTGTAACATGCTCTTTACATCAAGTTTCAGGATAATTCGTCAAGTATTTTTTCTAGATATTCGACAAAACGTTTAAAATCGAAAGTGTCCAATTACTTTCTTCCAATCAGTGTATTTTGATCAGGTGAGTTTTCAGTGCCGGAGTCTGTATTTCTCGTTAGCCTGAGTGATGACACTACTGACTTCACAATACCACAACACAGTGTAAATTTAATATAGTAAGATGATATAATTGTTCTCTCCATATTACTAAGTTCAGATTTGTAAAAAATTGTTGCTCATGAATTTCAGCATGACTTATAAAACAAGTTGTGGATTTCATATTGGAGTACCTTTAAGAATCTTTCTGTTTCAAACAAAATTATAACGAAGTACTTGAACATTTAGAAATATCTGACTGTATTAAATATTTGGGTGACATTTTTAATTAATTCCAAAAAAATTATATGGGTTTTTTGTGGGAATGGATGGTCCAAAGTTCACCATTAAATTGTACAGGGGAAAATGTTAGAAATACTCAACCCATTACCAGTTGAATTATGCATGCAAGTAGCATGCAAATTAGACCTTGATATTTTTAGTGTTCTTTTATTAACCTTGAGCTTTTGGAGTAGTTGTTTTACTTGATGGCAGCATACAACAATGAAGAATTTGCAGACAAAAATTTTCTGTAAGTAGTTGCGATGGGAAGCCACATTTGCTCGTAGGTTATACAATGATCCAATCGGCGGTTACCAAACATTAGAATATTTCAACATGTACACCAATTGTGTTCAAATGAAATATTCCGTGTTAATAGGCATGAAACAGGACAAGGCAGACATGTTCGTTTTCCGCCTGTAGCGATTTAATAGTGAAATTTGGACTATCCATTCTTCGGTAAAAATTATTCAGCATGTTTTCACCTATCACCCTGTGAAGTTTGTGCACTGAGATCAAAAACACTATTTCTATATTCTATTCAGATATATACTCGTTTGATATATGGCGTTATCCACAGTTATTTCCCGGTTTTCATATACTCGTTTGTTAAATATGCATTTTTAAACAAGTTATTACTAATAAGGTAGATAGCCCATACATTACCCACCAAAGGAAAATTTTGAAAATACAGTACTGGACAGAAATAAGTGTTAGATCTAAAAGCATATTGCTATGGTTGGATTATACATTTACTAATGTATGGTAAATAGTGTAAGTGGTGAAGGACGACAGATTACAACTGGTTTAAAGAAATACGTGAGATGGCGATTTTAAATGAAAACAAACAATGTTCCAAATATCACTCACTACTCATTAGGTGGTTCCTAATATTTGTCAAGTTTTCATTACTTAATAATTCTTACTCTGACACAACATACACTTGTACGTGCTTCCTTTATTAGAATTATCATCACAATTTTGGAATTTCACAATCATGGAAAATTGTTGTGCCTAATATCACCCAAGGTGGACGATATTAGGGACAGCTCTAAAAGTATTGCATCATCTCGCATCGCAAAGCGATTCTACATCCCACGCAAATTATCACATACGACCTAAGTATGTTCATTTTACTTAGAATACAATAATTAGTCTTTCGATTTGGACAAGTACCTTTGAAACGTATGTTGTTTGATTATTCTATGTTGATATATCAACGATAGGAACAAAAGAAAAATCTTGTAGAATCCCCTACAGAGGGCGTAAATAATACTTTTTAGCAATTTCATCTTCTGCAACATGAAACCTACTATCTCCCTCATAGGAAATGGTTGAAGCCAACACATTTTGCTGCCAGATGTTCTGAGAAATTTGCATAGCAATATAACCCCCCGGAAAACAAAGTGGTTACATGCCAGTACACTCTTTGCTTGGAGATAACGGTCGAACATTAGAAGGTGCAGGAATTCCTGGAACGTTGTTGTTAGTGCTCTGACATGCCACGAAGGCATGTTGAAGCAGTACAAGCTGCGAGAGCCATAACATTGCTCCAAACGGGTCAATCATTTCGAACTGTGGCAAATGCCCTCAATGTGTCCTCTTCCGTAATTTTCCGACTGTGTACACGATTCCAGGCGACTGGCCAGTACACACGAAGAGCTGGGCAAGGTCGCCGACGCTCAACAACCGCCAATCAAGATCGTTATGTGCGGACTTGTGCCCTGCGCCGAAGAACCTCAACGGCCAAAGACCTGAGAAATGACCTGTAGATGTCAACTGGGGTAGCTGTTTCAGATCAAACAGTTTACGTGAAGTTGGATTGAGAGCCAGACGACCAAATCGAGTACCTAGGCTAACCCGCCAGCACATACGCGCGACTAGAGTTTGTGAGACTGGCAGCTTCGCCACTGGCGTTCTGTTCTCTTCACAGACGAATCAAGATTCCGCCTGACCCGCTGTGATGGCCGTCTACGTGTCTGGAGACGACGTGGTGAGTTTGTGAGACTGACCGAATGGGGTGTTGTTCCATTATAGTTTGGGCTGGCATCTCAATAGACCATCGAACGGATCTTGTGGTCGTCCGAGGGCGAATGACCGCTGACGTTTACATTTGTGACATTCTGGAAGAACATGTGATTGTTGCTGCACATGGCATGGGGCCTGGATTCCTTCTGATGCAGGATAATGCTCGTCCACACACTCCAGCTGTCACTCAAGACTTCCTACGGATGCATGGCATTCAGACAATGAGGTGGCCTGCAATGAGTCCAGACCTAAATCCCCTTAAACATCTTTGGGACATGCTTGACAGGCGAATTCGACACCGCCCTTCAGCTCCAGAAACACTGCAACAGTTCATCCAGGCACTTACTGAGTAATGGAACCGGCTTCCCCTAGATCACATCCGTCGACTGATACGGAGCATGCCTCGAAGGTGCATGGAGGTTACTGCAGCCCATGGTAGGCATACACATTACTGAGTGGTGCAAAAACTGATCCCTGGAAGAAACAGGGCATTCTCCTCACAACGTCCAAAGGACATTTCACTTTGTTTTAGGCAGGGGTCCTGCAGTTTCCTGTTTTTTCTTTATGTTTCTTCACTAGTTACTTCAATAATGCATTTTGTTGTTAAATAAACCGTCTTTTAATGATCACATACAGCGATTTTGTCCATATTATTCGTTGTTCTGCACGCTGCTTAATAGAAGTGTTCCTTTAAATGTTTTGAGCAGTTATATAACTATTGGTAGACGATAATAGGAATCACGACGATATTTGGGCCATGTACCTTATAGAAGAACAATCAAAGAAAATATTATTTAGGAATTTGAGAAGACTGGAATATTACTGAATGGATATTATTATCACTGAATATATTACTGAATATTAGAATTCCTGTTTTTCGTATTTTTCGTAGAATGGATAGTCCCTTTGCTCTATGTTATATTGATTGAGTTATTATTTAACCAATTGGGAGTTATAATTTAATTTTTTGATTTTGTTCTGTTTACCTACAAGTGTAATTATCCTGGGCAATGCCGGGTATATCTCTGCTAGTCTTATTATATCTATTCATTATTTATTAACAAATAAATCTCATATACGCTACGGGAATATTAATCGGGTAAAAAAATTACAAATAGTGAGAAGTCTGGGCAGGTTAAAAAGGCTTTAGAAACGACTTATGGGTACTTTTATGCAGATTACAGAATCCATTTAGGAAATAATAATCAGTAATTCAAAATGAAAATTAATCGATATTTTATCTTCAGAAATCAAATCTACTGCATCATATTTTAACCGAGGCAGCACTGTTTGTTTTTTTTTGGGTTTTTTTTTGCACATTTAAAAAAAAAAATTAAACAATAATATACATTAAAATGTATAAAAAGAAAGCGTTTAAAATTCTCTCTCATCATACAATTGTGGTTGTTTAAATTTTATTTTGCTTAAAGAAATATTTTCATGGCTCTTTTTTCCCTTCATATACCAATTTACTTTACGGGGAAGTGTTGATTGATTGCATTAGGCTGAAAAAGAATCTTTTTTTTTTTTTTTTTTAAAGTTTTTTACCTTAATTTCTTTGAGTTTGTGTTCGAGAAGACCAATATTTTCCTTCTGTTTTGCCAATTGCTGCTGTAAATTTTGCATTTGATCAATCTTGGACTCCATTTCGGCCTTTAATTGCTTTAGATCCTGTTCCGACTTCTCACGCCGCCGGGTCTCCCGTTGTAAATCCGTTCGCCTCTTGTAGTTCTCCTGCGTCAGCTGTTAATATCCACGTAGGTTGATGATGAATAAGAAAAATAAAGACAAAAATGAGAAAAAGAATACTCACTAAGAAGGAATAAGAAACTATTCCCGAGAGAAAGATTATTTATTCAGGTTTACAACTATTCACAATATCACATTTATAATAGTTTTTATGCGTATGCTAGCCAATTGCAGATCGTCTGACGACTCTCAGTTTTTAATGGTAGTGATAGAATATGAGGATCTACAACCATCAATGTTACACTTAATCCGAAATATTTCATCTGGCGTAATGCATATTTTACTACTTTCGTTTATTTAAAAAAGTATGGTTTTTTTGACAATTATAAACACGTATAAATACAACTAAGTGTTCCTGTTATTGTTAAAATTTTAGCTCTATATTAAAATATACGGGGTGAATCAGGAATTTGTAAAAATAATGTTGAGGATAACCTTTCTGATGGTTATCATTTCAATTATGCAAATGAGGACCAATGCAAATCGTATCTTCTAAACCAAGAGATAGGACAAAAATTTCCAATTATAAAATACATTGATGATACAATTGATGATATAAATGTGTTCAGCATGAAATTCCAGAATTATGCTATGGTATAGGTAGACATCACATTGAACACCCTCTGGGCTGAGTTTTGCAGATTGATTGTTTTGAATAAATTCATTTCTAGCACATGACTGTTAAGTTGCAATGCGACTTCTAGGTAATCCGTTAATCGGATTTTGGAAACCTCTTTTTTGTTTTGCTCGTAATTTGATGCTAAACACGTTTGTAATTGGAAATTTTTGTCTATCTCTTAAGATTTAGAAGAGACGATTTGCATTTATCCTAATCTGCATAGTTGAAATCAATCTGAGGATACCTTCAGAAAGATCCCCTCAGTTTCCTATTAATTAGTGGAATTTACAATATCCAAGATAAGAGCAGAGAGGAGGGGGGGGGGATAACACATTTTTGACTCGCCCGTTCTAGAATTTTCTCTCAGAAATTCGACATCCTACACCCTTGAGGAAAAAATTTAAATGACTAAAGACTATGCGAAGAATTTAATGGTGGAAATTGGTACACCCTGGGTCCACCCAAAAACTTTAAATAGGAACATGAATCGAGTAGGATGCCATTGGATAAGCCTTGAGAAAAGAAACAACTTTTGTAGGAAATGTTTTTTTTCAATCGGCTTCCTTCAGGAATTAAACAATAAAAAAACACTATCAGGGCGATGCAAATTTCAACATGTTTTTTCCTATAAATGTCATAATCGTAGCATATTCACATGATTGAAATCACCGAAAGCAAAAAATTAAGCTGAAGGCGATGAACACATCACCATTGCTTATCTACTGCGCATGCCCGTCCACGACGAACGTTTTGGAAGACCAGAAAAATATTTGCGCAAATAAAACGTCCAGAACGTCGCGTCCGCAACTTTGTGTGGCCACTTACATAGAGAACAGAGGAGGATATTTTTTGGACGCGTAGCGTCCGTCCCATCCGTCGCGCTCTGTGTGGCCGCATCTTTAAACGAAAAGTGTAAAACTGCTATGTTCAAATAAATAAATAAATAAATAAATAATTAAATAATTGCTATCCATTTTACAGAGGTTTGTCAGGGATCTATGATAACAATTAGCATATTTAAATGCGGTGCACACGTTCATTTCACGTGGAGGTGGATTCATTGAGTTGGAGTATTTTTTATGGCATGGTCCGGTACACTTGCATGTAATTGAAGCCAATTTAAACTCTGAAATTTGTAAAAATATTTTGGACAATCCGGTACTTCCTATGTTGTGAAAATTTTTATGGTGGCATACGTGGAGTATTGTTAGGGCCGATATTAAAATAGTTAGTATTCGAACAGCGAGCTAAAAATATTGAGTTATGCCACCGAAAAGTGAGAGGAAATGGGAGGGCTACATAACAGCCCTCTCATTAGTCAAATTCAGCTATTCCGAAATTATGAAAGCATGCAAGAAGCGAGGCTTCGTAGTTTCCAAAAATGGGATAACAAGTGTACTAAATACGTTTTCTTGTAACATTGGGAAAACTAGAAGCGAGCCATTCCTGAGGGTAAAAAGCAGGTCAATTCGAGACCATCCACTCCTGACGGAAGTAGGGACATCTGTGTATACGGTAAACACAATTATCAACCGTGATTTACAACTGTAGAAGCGACACAAGAGCCACGTTCAAAGTTCAAGAGCGACGGACCAACTGCCGTAAACTGTATGAACAATATTTGCGGATGAAAAGTGGAAATGCCTGGTCACACATAATGAGACGTATGCTTATTTAAGCGACTGCAACAAGAGCCGAGCCATATTTTACTGCCCAAGGGGTTCTAAGGGCTTCAGAAAATGGTATCGTGAAAGCAAGGAAACATTTTCAAAAGGTTTCATGATCGTGGCAGAATACAGCTACAATGGCATGTTAAGTTTACACAGAGTTGAGTCAAAGGCCAACGCCATGTACTATTAGACTAACGTTCTAACCCCCTTATTTATCTGGGACATGCCCAATTTGTATGGTACAGAAGTAAACAAGGTATGGCTGCACCAAAACAAGGCGTCGAGTCATACTGCCGTGTCAACTCGCCTGTTTCTGGTACGCATGGAAGAAGATACCGAAATCCGCTCCATTCCATTCAGCGACATACCATTCAAGTCGCCGGACGCATAGCCTATGGATTTTTGTGCCTTTGGCCTACTTAAACAGGGTCTCGGAAACGGACGATCGCGAACGGTGAAGGGTCTTTGGAAATCGTGTCAACAGGAGTGGTTATGAATGGATCTTGTTCTGCGTTCCAGCCCCCTGCAGTGGAAAATGCGATGCAGGGCAATAGCAGTGATGCATGGCTACCAGATTAAACGCACTCGATGGTAGCAAAAGGGTTTTCTACCTTTCCTGACCCTCTGTAACTTGTTACCATAGATCCCTAACAACCCACTGTATAATCCATTGTGTTTAGGAACAATTTCTGTTTTATGCCTTAACTTTAAATCCAAACACACCACACTTTCAGTGCCTGTCTCCTAAACGGTTGGATCAATGAAAAAACACCAAGAATAAATCATTTCTCAAATGTTGTGTAAATCTGAAAATACCATTAAAAATAGGGGTTTCTATTGCACATTTCAAAAATGACTTCTATATTCAAAAATGGCGTCGGTGTTTTTTTTTGGAAATGGAATACACATAAAAACCCATCACAAAAATGTACAATGTCACGTGTCAATTCCTTTCGATCAGGATCGTAACGCGTTCGAACCCCCGTGACGGAGACCTCGAGCGCCACAAAATCTCAGACAATCCGAGAAAATCACGAGAGCCCGGAATTGGTCTACGAGAAGAGACGTCACCAGAGGAGAAAGGAGACGTGGGAAACGAACGACGTGGCAGCGAGGAGCAAAGCGGAAAAGTACCGGCACGAGAAATTTCGACTCCAACGTGCGAAAAGCATTAAAACCACGATGGAACGGCATTAAAACCCTTGATAAGGCGAAGGAGCGACGTGTTTTAAGGAAAAGTTTCACAAGTCAGCGCGAGCGACACGCAGGCGAAAGCTCTCGCTGGCGACGACGCCATCTTCGAGAAACTCAGGCGAGTTATCGTCCCAGCTTTCGAACTCTTTTGGAGTCCGGTGCTTCAGAGCTGCTCGAAGTTCCCACGGACGGCAGGAGCCAGATGACGGTAATTTCCATATAAGCGAACGGCGGAGAAACGAGCGCTGATAATTCCGGCCAAGAACCGACGAGTCGACTTTCCCGACAGGTACGTGTCTCGTTAGTTAAACAACTATCTTTAATAAGCTGCGGGACTCAAATTCATATATCCTCCCTGGTCGAAGCCGCATTTCCAGGAACTGACAGACTCACTTATAAACTTTCCATGGCTAGGAATATTCCCGTTCTCTCTCTCGAATATATCGAGAGAGGAACAGAAGGGATTTTCCGCCAGCACACGAGCTTCACATTACGGCTTCTTACACACGATAATTAAATTCCAGTTCAATGACTTTCTATTTTTCTTCACACCGTCTTTCAGAGCGACGCACAGCACTGTAGACTTTATTATCCAATTTAACTTGGCTCTGTAAAAACTTTGACGTAAACGACTACCGGCTGAGTTTTCTATCAGCAGAAGTTCGTCGGGACTAACCATTTGGCCTACCCTTCTTTTGTTTTGCCGGAGGGCTGCAGATAATTCGACGACAGCGCTAAGTGTTCCAGTAATTGATAATAGTGCCTACGACGAGCTTTCAGCCGAATAGTTCTATGCTCATGTGGCCTTATTTAGGTGTCTACTATTTCTTCTAGTGTGTGTTGGTGTTATCAACGATTTGGTGCAGTATTATTATTAGTGTGTCACCATAAGGTCTTTGTTACATAAAGTGCTAAAGTGTGCATGAGTATACATTCTTATTGATTTTTATAGTGTTAAGTGAAAAGCGAATGACGAGTGTTCAGTTCTACTATATTTTATTATGATTTCTACTCACGAGAGTATTATTGTGAAGTGCTACAAGTTTCTACTTTTCTTTTTTTTTTGTCATGTGAGGTGTTCATATCATAGTGAGATTTCTACATCGATGCGACGTTTTCAGTTATGTAGTTCTACTCAACTAAAGTGTGTGTGTGCGTGTGTGTGTGTGTGTGTGTGTGTGTGTGTGTGTGTGTGCGTGTGTTACCTATAAGCCATTTTCGGCGGTAGAATCTTTGCTCCAGAATTTATGTGCAAGATCCATCCACGCAGCCTCACGGACGGCTATATGATCTTCTATTATTTTGGAGAGTGGCGCTAAGTTTAACTGTGGTTCTTCGGGACGAAGATAGCATCACCAAGACTTTTGTTTCATTCGATCCTATCGGGATTCGTTACACTCAGCCGGTATTCGCCTATCCATGAACTACGACGTTGAGAAGTCCCACTTGCCGTTTTATGGATAGCAACGAACTGTTATCAGAGTTTGATGGTAAATTCTCATTTGCTCTCAAAAATAGCTTCCACTGATTGTCTAAATCTTTGCAATAATAAATTATCTTATTTCTTACCCGGTCTCTACCTCTCCTTATTTTGACACATGACGTACAATAATTCTTCCATTGAAAGGTCAGATTTGTATTTTAGAAGTTGGCTAATTGGTTCACTTTAGATAAAACACCCTGTATATGTTATACATGTACCCCTGGAAAAAGAAAATCCTAGAAAAATTATGTTATATTTCCATTCATTTTCAGATATCTGGTAAATACGCCTGTGCATAATTTGGATTACTTAATAGCCAACCATCTAGAATATAAATGCTGAAAACTCCCAATGAATTTTAAATCTCGGATCATTCAGAAATTAGTTTTAAATTACAAAACCAATTAAGTTCTTTAGTTTCGTGAGAAAAATACCAATTGAGAATTGTAAAAATTAAAATTCATTAATAAAATTTACATCTATAAGAAGTATAGAAGTGGAGGTACAAGAGTAGTACTTCTTTAATGGTTTCATCCATTTGCTCCTTATCCTTTTCAGCGCTGGCGATGGTCGATGTCATAACAGTGACGGTATCGCGTACTTTGAGTAACTCTCCCGACAATTGGTCTTTTTCCTTTAGCAGATCGTCCCTTGTCCTCTGTAAATCCAACACCCTGCAAGGGAAGAGAATAAACAGGCCTAAAGAGGAAACAACATAACAGCAAGAAAGGCAAAAACTTTCCATATTTAAAATCAGAAATGCTCCCAAGATAATTAAAAAAATGAAAATATAAATATCTCTTGAGTGAAATCATCTCCTAATGTATCGAAAACGTTTTGTAAATACAGAATAAAGTAAGCCCAAAATTTAAGCAAATATTTTTTCACTATCAATAAATTAGCTCCTTATTAAACTCACTCCCCGTTCTCGTTACTTTTTCATGACTATGTAAAAGATTCCAACTAAGTAAAGAAAACTGGACTCCATCATTCGAGCAAATGCGAGTTGTGGATTTAAATACTTTTCTCTTTGTATGGTCGAAATGCACATTCGAAGTAATAAACAATTTTTTGTAGACAAGAGGTATTTCACAGTGATTCGGTTCTTCAAGTATATTCTCGGATTGTAAACGAATGAGTTCTTTATACTATGATCGAAAAAAATCAATTATCTGATAAAAACGAGGTTAAAAAGTGGGGACAAAATTTTTATTCCCGACCTTTAATTCCATGTTTATCCCACACCTTTTATCGCCATTTTTAACCTCATTTTTATTCCTCACTTTTTGATCCCCCTGTTTAATCCCGCAATTTTAATCTCCACCTTTTACGCTCAATTTAACCCACTTGTCCTTTATTATCTCCCACTTTTTATGCACTTTTTTTTACTTCGCTTTTAAGAGGGGTCAGTGTTTATCCCACAAGTACCTTTTGACTTTCCTGTTCCCACAAGTTTTTACTTTCCTCTACCTTCCTTGTGGGAATAATTTTTGTGACATTATAACTATACACTGAAGTGCCAAAAATCATGGTATACCTATTCAATATCGTCTAGGACTTCCTTTTGACTAGTCAGTGGAAGTCCTCTGAAGAGATCGATGTTGAATGTCGATGTTGCAGATGCAAGCTTTGTGCGCGAATGGATGGTTCGATAATATTCCATATATGTTCGATGGGATTCTTGTCTGGCGATTATGAAGGAACGCAGTAAGTTCGTTTTTCCACATTGAGATATGTAGACAGTTAAGAGTATGTGTCAGAAATTAGGGACGAGCATCGTCCAGAATTTAATGACAGAAGAGATAAAAAAGAGGAGAAGAAGGAAAGCAGAAAAAGAATGGAGCGAAAGCACTATAGAAAGAAAACACCCCCGCCAGGAATGAGAGAGGTCGGACGAGACCAAGAGAAAGTGAAGAAAGCGAAAAGGGTAGGAAGGAGAAGAGAAAAAAAGACAGGGAGAGCAAATTAAGATTCCGGAGAGAACGGTTGGGAAAAGGAGTGATAGAAGGAATTGGAACTATGTTGTAGAGAATAAGAAGATAAGAGATAGGACGAATGAGTTTAAAGAACGGAGAGAAAGAAGTAATAAACCGGAGCATAGAAACGGGAGTTTTAGAAGTTGGTGTCGTCGACGAGGTGTTAACGGAGGAACGAGTACGAGACAGCGGAACAAGGGAAAGTGCTGACATCGCTACGGCGATACCGGCCGCAGCCCGCGAAGAGGAGCATCCCTCCGACGGAGTTCCAGCCCAGGCGACTTCAGCAGAGGCATTTTGCGAGCAAGCGGCATTGTGCGAACTGGGGCCAGATTCCGCGTTTTGCCCGGCTTGCGTTGAGGCCCGCCCTCGACGGTGTTCACATGAGTGCGCTCCCGTTATCTAATGTTTATCTAATGTGTGCGAATTATCAGTGCTAAATTTATTTCAGTAATTGGTTTATTGAACAGGTTAAATAACGCACTGCTGCGAAAACGACGGAGGTTGTTTAATGTACTGGTTGTTTTCTAATGCTTATGTTATTCTCTGTGGCATGTATACTTCAGCCGCTCCCAGTCCACGACTGTCCTTGTGGTATCCCGACCTTAGCGAGTTCCCTACAGATTCTTGCCGAATCCTCCCGCCAGTGCAGCTTTAACTATTGTAGGACCTGCGTCCGACGCCCCTGGCACGATAATAAATGACGAACTTTAATTTTTATTCCCGCGGCCAAGATACCAAACCCACTGGCGCCCTCGAGTTGGGCGTCCCCCACAATTAGGGCTAATTCTGCTCTTTGTATCTTCCCTTATTAGGAAGGAGCCCCCACCCTCCTCATGGTGGGCGTAGGACCTTTCAAGGTTATTTCGATCAGCACGGAAGATACTTACCTTAACATTATGATGGCCTTCGCGGAAGAAGAATAAAAGATCGCGAGCAACGTTAAATTTCTATGCCAGTCCTGTTTATTTAGTTAATGCAATACTAATTCAGCCAAAATTATTCTGTGTATCATTCTATTTCATTGTCTATTAAAGTTGTTTTGTTAATTGAAACGACCCCCCTCTTTCTCTGCTGTCACACGCACAGAGGCTTGCCGGAAAGCCGTGATAGTATGTAAATGTGGTTCTTTTTTTGAAATGATTTACGTAAAAACGAAAAAGACAGAAAGCGCTATCCACTTATCAGAGTTCTAAAGAATTATATTCAGACAGAAATATGAAGATAGAAAAAAAAATGGACGCTACATGGGATGTAAACTTGAATTCCTTAAGTCACCATCTCAAGACAGCACTACGAAATTAATCGATAAAATTAAAATTGTTATCTCATATGGTACTGCAATCGGAAAAAAAGAAAATGCATGAGATTGTTCACACTTGTTTATTTGACATTAATTTTCCACATAATTCTCTTTGACTTCTATGCACCTCCTCCAGCGCTCAACAAATCTCTGTAATCGCCATCTGCCTGGCAAACAAGCGAACATTCGTGTGGCGAACCGATTCTCTCGAAGTCAATTTTGTTACGATTAAATAGAAGTCCGACAGCGCGAATCAGGGCTGCAGACTGGAAGGTGAAGACGTAGAACAAATTTATGATATTACTTCCATTTGAAACCAATCGTCTGAGTTGATCAATCGTCTCATCAAACGCCTCACAGAGCTTGTTTCCACTGTCTGATCCCAATAGAAGTTCCTCAAATGCTGATCAATTTTAATGGGTGCAATACGAGGCGTTACCCAAAATAGTTATATTAAGGATCAACCCTTTCAACCTAAAAATGAAACTAGCTCTACTCTCTGTCCTCCTCTTCAACCGCCTTTTTATATTAAACCAGGCTGTAGGGGGGGGGGGGGGTCACCCCCGTGCTATATTAATGTCAAATAACAGATTTATCTACCCAATTCCTATTGTGCCTATTTTAACGAGCTCAAGTAGTAATTTAAGAATTACAGTATTTTTAATTGAATAATGGAACTCACATAAAAAGGAGCCACGACCATTTTGCACAGACCGAGGCAAATAATTATAAATATTTAGGCGAACGTTTTGGTATTTGATACCCACCCTCCTATTTAACCGTTCATTTTGTCACAGTTTCGAAATTCCCATCCTCCCCTTCCTGTCAAGCGAACGTATTTTCTGAATGATCCCTTAATTGAGGTTAGTAATGAAATGTAAGACTACAACAGATTGAGACTGGCATTTGCACAAGTATTTTATCAGGTACAAGTTTACTTAGAAAAAACTATAGGAAAACGAGATTAGCAACTTTATTAATATTAGTAATGAAATATTTGAAAAGATAACAAATTTGAATGTAAATGATAAATATAAATGAATTCGTTCCTTATATGATATATTATATTATGTGCAAACGAGATTTCACTTTGTTGCAAAAACTTTGAGGCAAGGCATGTCCTCCAGAAGGAAGAGTAGCAATAACAGAATAAATGTTTGATTTCATTATATGATATACGAGTCTCCAAGAAATGTATTTAACACCCAACACTGTGAAAAGTTTAAAATATAACCTAAAAATATTTCTCCCAACGATGTATTTTTAAAATGTTTGATTTCAATTTGCTTTTTGTTTAATGTCCAATATATTAAATTTATGTTACAGTTGTATCACTGAATATTAATTTTATATTAAACGTTAAAAGCGATTAAGGTTAAATGTGCTCCAAAAACATTTTTTAACTTGTTAGTACAGAATTTTCCTTCCTTGAAAGGTTTATTAATACCTTTATCACAGTATTAGGCATACAATTTTTAAATGGGCTCGGGTAAAAAAATTCTGTAACAAATTTGGGCTTTGAAATAGCTAAAAACCGGCTAAAAGCACAGAAATTCAACCTGCTTAATGATCTATTTCGATCAATTTCGATCGAGGCGCCCTCACACGAGTCGACAGTGTAACTCGGGAGCTGTTCTACTTTCATTTCTATTACTAAGCTCGTACATCCAATTTGCTGATGACACGTCATTTATTGCCTCATTTATTTAGTACCTTCTGCGATTGGTTATTAGTGCTGATTCGACTGTTTAATTGTTATTCCCTAGTTATTTACATAAATAGCTAATATTCTTGACAAGCTTTCAAGAACGTAACCCAAATGAAAAGAAAAAGGTCATTAAATATTTGCTTACGCTTCGGGGCCGCTTGCCAACAACGGAACCATTTCAAACATCTTCTGGACACCATACAGCTCCGTTTCGAGCGAATGAATGAGTTCTTTTTGTTGCTGTTCCTTATCCTGAGCATCGTCCAATTGTTTCCATGCCCTGTCTAACTCCTGCAAATATAATGGACACATTAATTAATGTAAGGCCTTGTAAAGAAGGAGGAAAATAATTCATTAAGATTAATACTGAGTCATGTTAAGATAATATGATTAATAAATGGTTATCCTACGTATCTACACCGTAGCTTGTCATAAAATATGTAAATATCACGCGCCGAAAGTACAGAGCATGCAAAATTATCTGGTTCACGTGAGTTGCACACGGAGTCTCTACTCATATCAGCGGGTAGTGTCGGTAGTAGTTGTGTAGAATTGGAAAAAACTAAAGACCCTCTCTCAGTTTGAAAAACGCGTTTTTGTGGGAGCGGGGCTAGCAGATGCCACGATAGCTAAGGCAGTACAGTTATCTCGAATGATGAGATCTCTAAAGTTTTTTAATTCGTGGAAGAAATCCCCCGCAACGTATACAGTGTGGATCGAAAACATTCATGCAAAATCTCATCTCAGAGGGCTTGTGCAGTGACAAGGAAGGTCTATTGTGCAGCAAGTGATGGAAAACTTCAATGAAGGTTCATCCACTAGAACACTTGAAGAGAATAGGGATAGCGAGCTGAGCACCTGTGCAGAAGAACAGTGAAAAAGCGAAAAGTTCGCCTACAGCGCTGTATGGCTGGATAACAGATGTCAAGCTACACGTTATTTTACCAATGGCCAACATAGTTAATGACCAATGGCCAACACATATAATAGCCAATGGCCTTATATCAACAACCCAATGTTCTGTTGGGTAAGGAGGTATGTTTTATTGGCTCTAGACGGGCCTCCTGATATCTCTGATATTCCTGAATGTTGTCGCCGATCAAGTAATGGACTTGATATTGCACTCTTTCCCTGCTTGTGACGTATCCTTCAAGGATGACAAGGCTACGGCCCATCGTGCAAGAGTAGTTCAGTCTTGGTTCTCCGAGTATAACAGTGATTTCCGTCATCTACCCTGGCTTCCACAGAGGCCGGATCCTAATATACTATTTTGGGATTTGTTGGAGAGACGCATCTGTCAACAGCATCCTCTTCCGTCAACTTGATGCATCTGAAGGTCTCTTAGATGAATGCATAGACATCACTTAAACTGAATGCACTGCAATACCTCGTAGACTCGATGTCTAACCGTTTGCATGTCATTCAGGATAACAGAGATCCTACGGTATATTGAACCACCGTTTCTAATTCTTTGGCCGACGAGTGTAAAAGTACACAGTTATGTTGAAAGTGCAAATATATTAGCCAAATTACTCAATTCTCTAATGCAGCGATGCCCAACCTACGGCCCGCCAGCCAAATTCGACCCGTGAAGTTCACTCATGTGGCCCGCCTTTATATTCTAAGAATCTTAGAATATAAGATGAATGTTCTAATTTTTTTAAAATTCAAGTCTTGATAATTTCTTTATATCTCTGGCGCTAATGAGGTCTGATATTTCTTCCCCGCTCATACCTAGAATCGAATATCGTGTTTATTAATGATCATGCTTTTGGAAATAATAATGAGCGTGTATGTCATGTATATAAATAATTTCACGCCTTTTACATTTTCTATTGTAAAAGTTGAAATAATGGATCAGAAAACCGTGTTTAGAGTGGAGAGAAAAACACGATATTCTGTAAACCAGGAAAACGAAACTTTTTATTTATGTTTACTTGATGTTTATTGTTTTCACGGTCTTTTCAATTTTTTTCACTTCAGGTTTTGACAAGTCACACTATAATTATCTGGTCGCGTTGCATGATACAAATGCAAATCGGTCACCACGTGCACCGTTGGCGCTTGGATACAGTCATTCATTCGATAGGTGCTCTTTTGTTTCGTGTCAGCTTGTTAATCGTTTGCACTCGATTTGAACGATTGGTATCAATCAGCAACCAATCAGCAATCAGTATCAAAAGTAGCCATAAAAATATCTCGAACCCGAAGAAGTGGAAGATTGATTCGGTGCAGAATTTTTCAGGAGAAGTGGACGAACTTGTATTTTTTTGTACAAGAAGACGAGAAACCGTTGTGTCTCATCTGTAAGGAAACGGTGGTAGTGTTTAAAGAGCATAATATCAAAAGACATTATGATACTAAGCATAAAATTAAGTATGATCAATAGGTTGGTTTGTGTCGGGAACAAAAAATTGCCAAATTGCGTGAAGAAATTGGTGGAATAACG
>JAHWFO010008809.1:133272-157395 GCA_023313115.1 Rhysida immarginata
GCTTTTTATGCGGTTTTTGGCCCAAGGACAATTAAAAACCGAATCATCATGTGCTTTTTATGCGGTTTTTGGCCCAAGGACAATTAAAAACCGATTTTTCCCATCCGATGTGGTACGACCTTGCCGTGGTGGATGGGCTTTGCACTAACAGTGCCACAACTGTTAAATGACTTGAAAGTCATGTTTTCCATCATCAAACCCGAAGCAATCATGTTCATTGACCGGTACAGTTGATTTTTTGCTAATACTGTACTGTATAATAAAAAAAAAATCATGTTTAACTTGTTTTAGTGTCAATTGCATTCCTTGACCAACTTTAATGTAAAAACATCATGCCATAAACAACTCATGCCAAAGCCGTCGTATTTCAATTCAAAATGACACTTCTAGCTGAATCCGCTTCCGTTATGCCGCTTACAGCGCCATCTAGTGATAAATTTTGGAACTATTTTTTTCTTATCCCATATCAAATGCCCCTTCTTCAAGAATGCTCAGTCCAAATTTGAAGTCATTCGGACTCATGGTTGTTTTTTTATAGCATTTTTACAAAGGGACTTTAATTATAATCACCTTGTATATCAAACGACTTGGAATGATTTGTCATGAATGAATGTAACGAAAAATTGATGATAGTCGAAATTGGTTCAAAGGTACGTGGTTTAATGGTATTTTTATGGTCCATTAGAAACTTAAAATGTTAACATAAGGCAGTTTAAAAATATAGTTCCGCGAATAGTGTAGTTTAACCTTTCGGTACTTGGTTATGTCATTCCTTAATGGTTTATTTGTATATTTTTTCACGTATTTACAAATGTTTGTGACCTAACCTGTCTATTTAGCATTATTTTTTGTGGAAAATCCGTATTTGAATAATGTTTCAGGAACCTAGCTCGAGCGTTAATCAAGAATGTGTTGTATGCCACTTTGAGTTGATAATTTAGGTGTGAAGAGGGATTTTTAGATAGGGGCCACCTGAAAACCTATGTTGATACCAAAATAGCAGTCAATTTCAAAATTCCGCACAAATTTCAAACAATATAAAAATTTGACTTTTCTCACAAATTACGTTCTTAAATAACTCCTTTATTGTGTACACTATCACATTTTTACTCTATACGAAAAGAAAAGGCACTGAAGCAAGAAAATCTTATGACAGATTAAGTCTCGTCAGAAATTTACTCTTGTGACAGAGATAACTTAGAAGCCTCCCCGTATCTATACGGATTGATTTTCAAGTAGTTCGTTTCTTTTTCCGAACAAAAAAAAATAAGTAAAAAATAAATAACTAAAAAATTAAATAAATAAATAATTTTTGGTTTATTTATTTATTAATTATACTGTCCAACAACAAAAAAATTACTGAACAGAGAAGCACCGTTTCTAAGGTAATTTTTTGCGTAGATTACCTATCAGGTCTCAATTTTTCGTAAATCGTGATTGAAATTTTTATATTTTTATGTAAATTTGACACTTACATCTATGTTTCAAAATTACTTAATATATTTTAAATATATATATATATTATTTTCAGCTACATATAATACTTAAATAAATGAAAATGCCTAGAGGAACTTGTAAAAACAATCCAGATAATTTATTGTTATATTTGTGGATGTGTAACAAAGCGAAAAATATCAAATTACGTCAAAAAAAATTTATAATCTATATTTCGAAATTGAAGTGGGAGATTAATTAATTAAGTGAAACTATAGTGTTTGGTCTAAAATGCCTTAATTTACAGAAATTATAAATATTTTACCCGATAGAGAAAAACGGTTTGCAGATTCGGAATCAGCGCACTCAAATTACCAAAAGTTAACTACTCTTCGCCTAGTAATTTTTTGAAAGTTAAAAATTGTTGGACAGTGTTATTTATTTAATTTTTTAGTTACTTATTTTTTACTTATTTTTTTAACTTATTATTTACTGTATTCCGGGGTTTTTGTGTCTCGCCCTTCTCTACATCCGTCAATTTTCCGAACAAACGAAGAGATTGCATCCGATTAAATTAGTTATTTCTAAAAAAAAAAATTCTATTTAACACGTTCTTACCAATCAAAATATAAAATTGCAATAGGATCACTTGGAAATTGAGAAATCAATTGTAGGAACGTGGTAACTGTAACTTTTTATGGCCAACATTATTTTATCCTCACACAGATTTGCGATTTCCCAAGAAGATCTTTATGAAAATAATTCTGTCCTGACGTCAATGAAAAGCTTGAATACCTTTTATTTGTATAGAATAAATGGTGATGATGCGCACAATAAACGATCTACTTAGCAATATATTCTGAGAAAAGTCAAATTTTGTTTGAAAATACTGTTCGAATAAATGCAATGAAACTGAACTCGAATTCTAATAGAAGAGAGAGCCAAGTTTACTGGCCGCTACTTTAGTGCGCTGCCTACATTTTAAGGTGGCTTCCTATCTAAAACTTTTTCTTTCTCGGCTATTACATACAGAAAGTGGCATATTCCATACGCAATTCTTTTTATTATTACAATCCTTCCTGTATATATTGGCTGGTACAATTAGAAAATTTTCAACGGAAGAATTTTCAATACAAGATATTTCGATCCCGCAGGAGGAGGAGACGTAATACGAACATTTATTTTCATTAGGTGACTCTGAAGTATATATTTAAATTTTACCAGGGTTTGGAATAGCATCTTACCTGATTAACCATTATCTAGGGTGGAAAAGAACAATTCGTAAACCGTGCAATAGCTGCAATTGGTATTTTAGTACAGCCGTCTTTTTGTATGTGTATAGCTGTTTTGACTCTTTTTACGCCACGTATCAGACATCTATCATAAAGAAATTAGATTTGCTCATAGGCGAAGCAACCTAGGCGAAAATCATGGGTCGTCCGAATCGGAAGAAAACGTGCCTGCAGATCGACGGCACCCAGCTACGTATGCCTACATCTTTCCTGCGTCGAATGGACTGTGTATCGCAACAGTTAAGTTTGGCGTTTGTGGTGTGATGGTGTGGTCGTGTTTCTCCCGATTTGGAATTGCTCCGCTAATTGTGGTCGTGGGGAACATGGCATCCACACAGTATCTGGACGTTCTAGACAATTCTTGTCAGCAAGTAGCAATATCTGGACGTTGTGGCAGCAGTTCGGTGAAGGGCCATTTGTGTTTCACATGATCCCCCTACTTTTATCTTATTTTCCAGAGCATTATTAAGACACTAATATTTTATTCGTCGATCAAGGGAAAACCGGTAAAAGAGGGCGCTCTAGAAAATAAGATAAAAGCAGGGGGATCATGTGGAAAACAGGAGAGTTAGAAAAGTTTCAACGAGGAAGGAAGGAAGGTTTGGTTTGTTTTGCTTGGTATTAACGTCCTTTTCCACTGCCATGGTCATTTAGGACGTCGTTATAGGGGCCGCAAATTTTGCCTCGCAAGGGTTCTTTAACGTGCAGCCGGCAATCGACTACATGGGACCAATGGCTTTACTTCCCTTCCGAAGTAAGTGCGTGATCTCAGGATTTCCCCCCTGAAAAAATCCTCGTCGTCCTCGGCCGGGGTCGAACCCGCATCCTCAAGCATCAGAGGCGATCACGCAACCACTGAGCCACCGAGAGGATAAGGAAGGAAGGAGATGGAGAGAAAAGAACTGAAATGGGCCTTTTACGACCAAGGAATTAGAGTTACATTCAATAAGGAATGAGAAACGTAATTTCGACTCCAATTATAATGAACTGTCACTAGCTCGGTGTGAGAGAATGGTTGAAGGACAATTATTCTAATAGCTCGGGAATTGTACATCTTACTATTGCATCTAAAGTGTTCGAGAACTTTTCAAAGTACGTACGCAATAAGCAAAGCTTGAACAGCTTAAAGCTTGGAGGGGTGAATCTACGCTTCGTAATAATACCCTTCGTTACAAAGTTTTCTCTCCCTTTCCGCCATTAACAGTACTTCCAAGTCAAATACCTACCTTGTGTGATTTGTAATGTTGTTTTTGAGATATGTTAGGACGTAGCCACCGAAAAGAATATGTTTCTTTTCGGTGGCTACGGTTAGGAATATTCCAAGAACATTATTTATTGTTTTTAACATTATCGTTTCTTCGGAAATTTTTACCTGGGACTCCCGGCATCCTGTCAAGAAGGCATCGGAACCTTCGTGAAATGGTAACGGAATTTTCTTTGGCAAATTATTGGCAAAATAACTTCTTCTGGAGTTACCTGCTTGTCGCCGCGTTTGGACTCGCTGATGTAGTTACCCTCATTTAAAGACGCTGTCACGGTTTTATAAGCTGAATTTATGAGTAGCGCAATGGAAGGTAAAACAGGTAACAGTGCACGGTTAAAGGTAACAAAAATAAACAATGTTTATTAAAAACAAAGGCAAAAATGTAAACTAAAAATAAAATATCAAACACAATAGCACTAGTTTGATGAATGATCCGAACACAAACTCAAAGTAATTGAATATTATAAAGTGCAAGATCACCATGCAAAACTTAATAGAAAATTAATACAAAATAGCTTGGCCTGGAATGAAGTAACCCACAAACATTCACTTATCAATAAAGCATGTACCAAGACTATACCAGGCTTAAAACGCTTAACCTGATAATTGGCATACATACAATTAGAACAGCTGATGCTGCTTCTTAAACAAAAAGACAAACTATTATTTAAATGCACTCTTAAATAACAATGTGTAACCAATCGTAATAGCAGGAATAAATAAAGACCATAAAAGATTAATTAAGACAATAAAGATTAATACATAATTTAGAACAGGCAATAGTAGATAAAGCATATATGGCAACAATATCAAAATCTTAAGGCCTAAATTTATAATAAACCAAACATATAATTGGAAAATGAATATTGTATCCTTTGAACAAAGGAAACTTCAATAACTGACACGAATCACACTCAAACAACAAGTCACAATATGAGCCACTAAGTCAGTCCTTTGCTCAATTAGCAAACCATCGCTCCTCTAAAGCACAAAAGTATTTGATAAACAAAAATGAAGGACAAGTCCATGAATTCAATTAAAGTCTTAATTGTAAGTAAACAAAGTCTTATTCTGGTAAATATAAACACAGGCTTCGATAAAGGTCACATACAAACACAATAATAAATGCGTAAATGCGTTGCCTGTAGTGCAACGTAAGATAATGGTAACAGTTCTGAATAGTCCCAACGCTCTTAACCAATTTTTCACTGCGTTGACTCGTTAGCTAAACAATTCAAGTAAAAGCACAAAAATTAGCACTTTATAATAATATATAAATAGCAGGCAAAATTTTATATTAATAGCTACCCAAAAAACATTAAAGCCACACTCCCAAGAAAAAGCATAACCATACGTCATTTAATGCTGGCACTTATCAATGGAAAATCGCTTCCATTGGATTTTTTTTTTCTTTTCACACACAACACAAATAACGCACGTTGGCGTTCGTGGCTTAAAGACGAAGAATTGCACTTTGCTAAAACACTCGAATCCTACGGGTATGAATTATTATAAAGCCCATGTAATCATTGAAATAAGCTGACACTCCGCCGGGCCAAATGCCACAAATTTCCGTGTCGTAATATAGCTCTCTGCTACCGAGCTCACTAAAAGTTATCTTTACTAAATTGGCTTTGCAGCCCACAATAAAATTGGCACTTACAGTTGTCATAAGGTAGTCTGTTAACGACCTTGGCAAACCTGGCAAGGGACTCTCGCACGGCGAAACTCGGCACCAACTCCTTGGCTGCTGTTCACTCTCCGCGCTGACGCAATTCTCCGCCTGTTTGGTTTCCCCGCATGGCGTAGTAATTTCTAACGGCGTAGCTCGTCGTTTCGTCGCCTTCTCCAGCATGGGGGCTCGGTGAAACGCCTCGCCGTCCTGTTTCTCGATGGCGAAACAATACTTAGCCGAATTTGCCGCCCATCTCCTCTGGATCGCCTTTCCTTTTTCCCCCCTACTACATCTCCACTCCTCTTCCCATTGCTCCCTGCGTCCTGATGCTCCCTCTGACGCTGATGACGTCCTAATTTGCTCTTGGAGCTGTAGAACACCCGGGAACGAAAGCGAGAACGAGCGCATGCGTCACTGGAATTCACGGTGGAATTAGAATTCCGTGACAGACGCTTAAGTAACCCGGAATATTCATCATGTTATGTTATTTTCTTTGAAGGAATATTTATATCATTCACAAGAAACTTTATTATAGAGGAGTTGCATGGATTGCTTATTGCGGAACTCATGTGCCTATGATGTTATATTGTGATTCGTTTCCTCTATAAGTGACCTTTCTTCCTTCACTTGGTTCGTTTACTATTGCTAAGTTTTAGTCTTAAGCTGGGACTTTTATTGACAGTATGATTGCTTATGATTGTTTGTCACTAGCGTTCCACACCAATATAAGGATTTCCTCCGTCCTGTGGTCAATGAGAAGACATCCAAGATTATTGTTTGTAACAATTCATATTAATTACTGATGATAATAATTACAGTTATCAAGTTTAATTCTTATTTTACTTACTCTTTATCATTATGCTATTTCCAATTAAAGCAGTTAACTTAGAATAAGGTTAATTGTATTTAATAAAATCCTTGTGTCAAATCCTCGGAAAAGAAGATTCAACAGAAATTACAATTCCGAGGGATTGGTATGTAACCGGCAAGAAAAGTTGCCGGCACAAAAGAGGAGCTCCCCCGCCAGAAGTAGATCAGCCAGGAGAAGATAGAAGAAAGAAGAGAAAGACGACTGGAGAACTCAGTGTGCAGAAGCGCCTCAGAATCCTCCAAGACGGAATGAAAGTAAAGGCCGCGGAGAATCTAGTTAGAAAGCGAGTCCGGATCGATGGAAGACGAAGAAACCAGAGGCGACTAGATTGTGTGTTAAGAAGACTTCCCTACTTAAAGACCTTAAATGATATTAACTGATTTTGGACTTTTATATCTGCGTTTGTCTTTATCATCAAGGATAAGTGATGACTTTGAATCCTTCTTGTGAGTGACCCTCCCCTCCCGGCGAATTCCTAATGATGATTCCTCATGATCCCGACAATCACTAATGATGACAGAACTAGCTATTCCGCCTGTGCCACGCAGAGCTATTCCGCCTTCTCCCCTACCTCGAAGGCTGCGAACAACTCCATCTCCGCCGCCTCTTCCAGCAGAATCTAGGATGGAAATGCCACCTCCACCGCCGCCTCCAACGGTTCAGGAAGCAGCTTCCCCCCTTCCGAAGCCATCGAGCTATGTATCGATGATGGGAGAGATTAGCTCTGCAGAAGATGACGTCATTGTGCAGGTGAGTTTCGAATCGGTGTTTGCAGTGGAGGATTTCCCAGCCCTTCCTGGGCCAGCGCAAACATCGATGTCGCAGCCTCTGGGGATCGCCTGCACATCTTCTCCAGCCAGGTTATCGTCATCAGTTGGGACGACGAGGTCATCAACGCAAATGCAGCGTTATCATCTTGCAGGACGAAAAGTCCACGCAAGAAAAAATCCAGACGACATCGTAGCAGAAGGGAAGGGTTCAACGCTTCTTCTTCTACGGAGCGTGATTGCTTCTTTTTCGGGCCGAGCCGTGACCACCGAGAGAGAAGGCCTCCGCATTGAAATTTAATACATTGTTACATCATCATAGATAGTGCTAATTCAGGGCTTATTATTAGTTGAAATACGAATAACAATGCAATATCTATGATGATGTAACAATGTATTACCGTTCAATGCGGAGGCTTTCTCTCTCTCGGTGGTCACGGCCGAGCACGCTCTTCAAGACGGAAGACAACAGAGCCAACTCCAACATCTGAGAGGTCGAAGCCTCCACCAGATACAGGTCAGCCTCTGACATCGTAATCTCTAAATGAAGATCATATCACTGAACGTACGATCCCTTGGTTCTTCTTTTAAGCAATCAGTCTGTACAGACCAGACATATTTCTTCTTCAGGAAGTAAAGTTAGCGACTTCGCAGCAGTGTTACAACCTTCCTGGCCTTCGCAGGTAATATCCTGATGGACAATTCTATATTAATTCTTCATCGCCACATAAGAGGGGTAGTTACCATCATTTTTAACCCCTCCTTGGTGGCGGTGAATTGTGCGAGTACAGGGTGATTTCATTGGACACATCATCTGGCTTCGAATTCCGATTGCTTAATGTGTATGCTCCATGCGACAATGTAGAGAAACGGACATTTTCAGCGATTTAGACAATTTTTTGTGTACTTCATTACCTGTAGTGATTGCTGGAGATTTTAATTGCCATCCGGACAAGTACAACATCTTTTCGTCTGGATATGTATGTCAACTATGACAGCAAAATGCATTGTTTGACTTATGGATAAAAACTTCGATCAATAATCAGCATAAGCCTACACTACATCAAGGGCCCAATGTGTCTTCAAGATTGGATTTGTTCCTCGTAGACAGTGCATTTGCTGGTGCACCTGGAACGATGGAGGTTATTCCGTGTTCGTTCTCCATTTCCAACATCAACTGCAGGTACTGCTATCCATAGTAATTAGTTCCTGAATGTTTCTCTACTCGATGAAGAAGAATACAAGGGTAGGTTCGTTCAGTTTATGGAAAGACATCTCCGCAATTTGCCTCCGATGTTAGCTTGTGGATAAACTTCAAGAGTAAATTCAGACGTTTTTTTAGGAAAATTGGGTTGGAGGCAGCTAGATGCCGTCATCGTTATCTATGTTACAATAAATTCTACATCTTCTATACAACTCTACTCCGAGGGAAGAGTTCGTTGATGATATCAATCAGGTGAAGAGCGAGATCAATGCTCTAATGATCCGCAAAGCGGCCGGCGCAGCACTCAGAGCCAAACTTACCTGGGCTGTTGACGTTAGGCATATGTCATCAGCGGCTTTTTCCAAGGAAAGAGGTCGAGCCAATAAGAAGCGTTGTCATCATCTGAAGGTAGAAGATAGGGTAATGGAGTCTGACTCCGACATCTTGTCAGCTTTCTGTTCCCACTTCTCATCCTTTTTCGCCAACCCAATTGTTCCGTCCGATGCTACGAAGCAATGGATAGAGCAACTAAGACCTTATTCAGAGGAAACTGACCTGTTTATAACTCGTCCCTTTACTGAAGATCAAGTTAAGAAGTTTCTGGCTATGGATGGTCGTCGTGAGTCTAGCCCAGGCTTGGACGACATCCCATACTCCTTCTATTCTGTGACCTGGAAACTTCTTGGGCCTTTTCTGGTGCGTGTATTTAACTCAATGATTAGTGTCCTTCTTCCATCACAGCGGAATTTGTTGTGGGGAAAATCATCTTGCTCCCCAAACTACAAAACCCTGAACTAGTGTCCCAGTGGAGGCCGATAGCCCTTCTTAACACGGATTATAAGGTTTTCACTGGGGTTTTCCAACAACGATTGAAACTGTATACCAACGAATTCTTCGATCCAGGGCAATCCTGCTCGATACCATCGCGCAGGATGATAGACAATCTTATCACTATCCGGTGTGTTATGGAAGAAGCGAAAGCTCGACATCAAAATCTTGCAACGATAATTTGGCTACGATAATTTCTGCACTATATGTCGCGGTCACATTCAAGTGGGGCGATTAATGGCTCCATCTCGTCCTTCTTCGGAATGGTTAGGCAAGGGTGCCCTTTGTCCCCTCTTTTGTACATTTTCTACTTGGAGCCATTACTTCAATATCTGAACCGTCACAAAGATGTTCGAGGTTAAGAATTACCTGTTGCGTCGGCCAATATCAGGACGCTAGCCTATGTAGTCTTATTCGCGTCTGATACATATTCCTTGAACATCTTTAACGCTACCTTTCAATGCTTTAGCGCTTCGACGGAGAGCTCCATAAACCTCGTCAAGTCTAAAGGCATTGTTTGTGGATAGTGGTCAATCGACGAGCTAAAATTTTTCCCTATAACATGGTGTGGCCAAATGACAGTGCTGGGATATACGTGTTCTCCTTTCAACCGGACAAAGACTCGTGCCACTGGCAGCAAGTGATTGATAAATGCATCACTCGCCTTGACAGGAATCTTCGTTTCCCTACTTCGATGCTTGTCAAGATTCATGTGTTACCTCTCCTGAGTGCCAAGTGCCTATTCACCTTGCCCTCTCATCGGTTTCTTCAAAAATGTGTAGTGCAATGGTGAATTGTGTGTGTGGGGGGGGGGGAGTAATATCAAACGTCATCCTCTCCGGTCTGCGTATCTTTTTACCCCATTTGAGAGTGGAGGGCTTGGTTTGCCTAATCTACGTACGTATGTAATTGCAGCCAGATTAACGGGGATGATAAGAGTGTTTCTTCTCCCTCCTCCCATCTGGGCGAACTTTGTTTTTATTCACTTGCATTTCTTCTTTAAGGTGAATAGGCTACCATTACTGTCAAATCCTCGGAAGGGAAGATTCGTAGAAAAACGTCGCTCCGAGGATTTAACACATAAAAAGCGAAGAGAGAGAGAAGCTGCCACCCCGGAGCAGAATGGACCCGCGGAGCAAAGAGAAAAGCCAAAGAAGAAAGACAATTGGAGGATTCACTGCGCAGAATCGGCCCAGAATCCTCCAAAGGGAAATAAAAAGAAGAGCTCGGGCCATAGAATGCAGAGAGTGAATGCGGACCAACCGATGAAAAGCAGCATAAAGGTCGACTCAGCCCTGCCAACAAGAAGAAGCCCTGGACCTCGAAGTTGGAGCAGATGGAGCTGACCAAAGCATAAGGACAGTAAGACAAATTACGCTAATAAATTTTCGTATGCTTATTCTGTCAATAAGGCAGAGGAGTCCGCCCGCGAGAGGCGAGGCATTTCCTGAGGACGACTAAGAAGGACAGCCGGTCAGGTAATACCGAGACGGAAGTATTCAGCGAGGAGGCCTCGACGTACGCCTACGTGCCACTCCGCAACGTCCCGACAGCTTCGCCGAAGTGCTACAGGGGTCTCGCCCCAGACTCAGCGTAGTTCGACCTATTTTCATGCTGGATCACGTTGGAACAGTAAGCAGCCTCAAATTTTAACAGCTGATGATAATGTGAACTTTAATTGCTCTTGTGACTTTTTGTTGAGTGATCGGTTGAGTGTCGACGTCGCCCACTCCACATTGCCCGACTTACGTGCTCCTGACGGAGACAAGGAGAGAACGACAGGAACCCTAGGAGTGTCAGATGAGCCAGCAACGAATAAGGCGCTACAGGCCTCCGACTCCGAGGATACGAAGGGCCTAACTGATCCATCCCCCTACACAGAGACGTCCGATACTGACGATATTTGTGTCCCACAAATAGATGCCAATTTCGTTCTCCCGTGGACGTTGGAGGCAATAGAAGTGACCGTCCCACTTGCAGACATAGCCGGTATTCGCGTTGGGCGCCCTTGCGAATGTCCGCGCTTGGACCTGGGATCTTCCTCTATTGGTAGTAATCGTATCATTTAGAAAGTAGTGCTAGAACTCTTTAAGACGAATATTTCTCCACTTACCTGTGTTAATGGTCCACTAATATATGATTCTATTCCCCACAGAATACACGTCACGGTCGATTTACCCTGAGAGGTTACCGCGTTCTGAGGTTGCGGTACCGAAGGAATTCGTCAATAGGAGCCATTGGTCAGACGCCCTTTCTCAAAGACTTGCCTCAACTTTTCGTCCTCCCACGCAGCCAGCCAGCGACTTAGCCTGTCTAGGATCTAAAGCCCGAGAGAATCAAGAGATCACCCCGACTTCCGAAGACGCAGCTGCTGACCTGGACTAACGTTTAAGATTCACATATTCATTTGTACTCTTCGCAATTAGCGGAGATTCCAATTTTTCTAATCAGAATTTTATTAAATTATTTCATGCAATTTAACTCCCCATTTCGCTCTGAAGTTTTATTTAAAAACCCTGACAATTACCTCATTCGCTGCCAGTGGTTACAAATTTCACCCAACTGGACTTTTTCAATAACTTTCAATTGGACTTAGTAAATGTTATCCCCCGATTACGACAAGTAGATCCTCAGGATTGGGGTCATCTTAGACTTTCATGGTTCTTCCAGCAGTCCGGTCTGAGTGCGACCACTGACATCTTTCGTTTCACTCAGATTATCCGTGGGCAGCCATTTTGAAGACGATCAAAATGACTGCCTTCGAAAGAAACGTGTCTAATTTTCAATGGAGATTGCTGCACCACGGATTCATCACGCTCCAACGTTTACGTGTGTGGAGAGTGGTGAGGTCTGCTAGTTGTCCAGTTTGCGGTATGATGAATCTGTCCAGCATGTTTTCTTTGAGTGTCCGTTCGCTCAGTCATCGGCCAAGCAGTATTTTAGTTTAAAAAGTTTTTCATATAATTCTGTCCGATTTTTGCTTGACGGTTCCACCGGCGAACCATATAAATTGGACGTAACCGTGCCAACTATGTTCTTGAATAAAGAAGTATGGTGTATACGTTGGAAGATCTGTAGGGGGCACGGCATCTTTGTCATCACCTTCTGCTGTGTGGAGAAAGGCTGCCTTCCATCTGAGGTCTTTCTTGCAGCTTGAATGGCCACAGCTGAGTCCTTTAATGTTTAAACGCAGATTTACAGCTTCTAAGCGTTTATGCTCGGTCGTCGGAGGAGACCACTCGTATCTCTTCACCTTCCAGACCGAGCTATGATGGTTAGTCGGTATTGCGAACGGACCTCATTATGAGGCGTTTATAAAAGCGTAGCAGTCTAATTTTAAGGCTACACGATCTTTTACAGCATGGGCGCCAGATGCCTGCAACGATGATTCATGATAAAGGCATCTACTGACGCAACAACACCAGCCTTAGCTACAACAGCAGAGACGAAACCGCATCGAGCCGAGAAGGAAGATCGTACACGATCGTACTCGTCGTCATTCTTGTCTTCGGCTTTCTCAGCAGCGGTCACGGAAATATTCGCCTCGTAGTAGACGTTTTCGAGCTCCACTGAAACATACTCATGACCAATGGCCACCTGCTCGTAGAAGGAAACGACGCCGCTGCCCACGTCGCTTCAATTGTTCCGTCCCTCAAAAGAAGGCATCAAAAGAGGATTCAACGCGGGAACGCCGATATATAAGTGAGCGTATTAATTCCCATATTAAAAATAATTCTCGATGTGCTTCTTCTAAAAATCCAGAGACGGTTATATTTCTGTATTATATTAATAATTATATTATTATTTCTGTATATTATTACAGACATTATAAATTATCCTGTTAGTGATTATTTTATTATAATAAATTTATTAATATGAATTGTTATTTATTATATAATCCATCAACAATTATGTTCGATCGCTGAAAATTTTTCTTTTTTTCCGGCCATTAGAAGAAAAGTTATCAGTTGTAGCTATCAGTCAGGAGACACCATTCATCTGACAAAGGGACATCTCACAAAAGGATTCCTAACCAAAATCTCGCATCTGGTTGTGATTTCTAACTTAAAAATAGGTTCAAGTTTCCCGCGCAAATGGATTGCTTCCCCCACCAAAGTTTCGTCATTTCCGTTAAAAATTACTCTCGAACCAATAACTATTTTTCTCGAGGACAGGTTGAAGGACTACTCATGTAAGGAGAGAAGAAAATGCAAGCTTGAACGGAATCGAATTTTTTCGAGGAGACCTTGCTCCTTCCTCGAGGAGGAGAAACGGTGATATCACCCTAAATCTACTTTGGTAGCGGAGAATCTAGCGATATTCGGCGTCTTATCTCCACTGTCCACCTCTGTTCACCATACCGTTGTTTGTACCATAAAAAACTTTAAGTTATATTTTTGGTACGGTAGTTTTATTGTTCTCAGCCCGTATCTTAAACAAGTTTTGGATTCCTTCTCATGTGTCTTCTATTCGGCCACGTCACATCGCTTCAAAGAACGAAACTGTCTAGATCAATTTAGATCAAGTATTGGAGACTAGATCAACTTAGAGTCTTCAATACATGTGTGCTTCAGGTGCTTCGAGGGCTTTCCATCAGTGCGTGCTTTGTACTACACAGTGTTCTTCACGTGAGTGTGTATACAGGAGTTGTCATTGTAAGTTACCTTATACTATTTTTAATTACTGTGCAATATCGATAGAAGAAACAAAAATAGCAATACAGAGTTGAGCACTGAACAGTTCATATTCCAGAATTTAAGTAAAACCAAATACAAACGGAATCTCTTATATATTTTAATCAGTGCTATCGCACTTTAGCCAATCAGCTTGTCTCTTTCAGTGAAAAAGAGAAAATAAAATTGTATGCAGGAGCATTTTCTGAAATAATAGGTGAAATTATAATTAACAATAGCATTAAAACCCTGCAAGAAGCAATGTCAGTTGCAGAAGATGAGTTAAGGGGTAATGAGAATCGTATGAAGCGTGATGCTTCAGAATTGAAAATTTTCCCGTTATTTGATAAGAAAGAAATAGAGAATAAGCCTAGCTGTTCAAAGGACTCTTGTTTGATTCAAAATCTTGACAACAGGAGAGCATCTTACGATACACAGTCCGAGATAGAATTCCAGGCAGATTTCGAAGACGAGTATTCTTATAAGGTACGACAGACAAACCATTTTAGGAAAATAGGCATATTCCGTTACCGTTTTACGAAGGTTCCGATGCCGTCTTGATATGATGCCGGCAATCAATCCCAGGGAAAAATTTCCGAAGAAACGATAATATTGAAAACAATAAATAATGTTCTTGGAATATTCCTGACATAGCTCGGAAACAACATTCAAATCACACAAGATTTGTATTTGAGTTGGAAAGACTGTCAAAGGCAGAAGGGTAGAGAAAACTTTCTAACGAAGGGTATTTTTACGAAGCGCAGATTCACCCCTCCAAGCTTTGCTTATTGCATACGTACTTTGAAAAGTTCTCTCGACACTTTAGGTGAAATAGTAAGATGCTCACCTTGTACAATTCCCGAGCTATTAGAATAATTTTGTTTCACCACTCTCTCTCTCTCACCGAATAGTGACAGTTCATTATAATTGGAGTCGAAATTACGTTTCTCGCTCCTTATTGAATGCAGCTCTAATTCCTTTGCCGTAAAAGGCCCACTTCAGTTCTTTTCTCTCCATCTCCTTCCTTCCTTCCTCCTTTCTAGATGAAACTTTTCTAACTCTCCTCTTTGTCACATGATCCTCCTTGCTTTTATCTTATTTTGTAGAGCGCCCTCTTTTACTGGGTTTCCCTTAATCGATGAATAAAATATTCGTGTCCTATAACGCTCTGGAATACGTTGTGACAGTCAGCGCCTGATTTCCGGAGAATTATGTTCAGGAACTTCAGTAGCCCGCCCAGAATCCAGATCTCAACCCTATTGAGCATCTTTGGAATGAATTGGAGCGTCGGATTCTTGCGTTTCCAATGCGACCGAAAACGCGCATCCAACTTGTGCAGACTTTGAAGGAGGAGTGCGCAAAATTACCGGTTGCTTGCTATCAGAAACTGATGGAGAGTATACCACGGTGTGTGTACGTTGTGTTTAAGGCAAAAGGCCAAAATGCGCACTATTAGCCACGTTAAAAATAAAGCGTTTGTTCCATACCACAGGTGTCCACTTTCTATTGAGCAGTCAGTGTATTTCAACGCATTCTGCATAACTTAGCCTAAAAATAAATCAGCAGAGAAAAACAAAATTTTAAGCAATTGGGCAACACCGTAGCCGACGAAAAAGACAGGCCGGGGCACGAAAAAGTCACATGACCAAAGTAGATCGAGCAACAATCCAACCTTCATTGTTTCTATCTTGCATTTCAACAATCAGTGTTTTTTCGTTTGTTGGAAACAATGAAGTTTGGATTGTTGCTTGATCTATCTTGGTCATGTGATTTTTCAGTGCCCCGGCCTGTCTCGATCTATACAAGCAGTGGTACTGATTTTGTGACATCATGCAAACAGATGGATTTTGTGACATCATGCAAGCAGAAAGAAATTTAAAAACAAAATAAGGATATTTAAAATTTTAACTAAAATGATTTATTAAAAAGGTAAATGACCCATGTTTGGCATTAATGCATTTTATTCTACTGTATTTACTTAGTTATCTAAAATACAAAATTCGTATTTAAAATATGTCACGAAAACCGATGGGATTTCAACAATGCCAAGTGACGTAGTGCCATGGCTTTGTATAGATCGCGTCGGCTTCGCCTGTCTTTCTAGTTGGCTTTGGGGGCAACACCCAATGACATATATTAAAGATACACTCCAAACCAAGCGCAACAGGTGAAGTAAATTGGGAAGTTCCACCGCCCAGAACCAACGCCTCCTATAAACAAAGCCTCGGCACTGAATCGTCATACATTGTTACATCATCATAGGTCGACCAAATTTCGGAGTTATTATTGGTAGAAATCCGGCTAACAAAGGACGAAATATGATGATGTAACAATGCATGACCTTTCAGTGCGGAGGCTTTCTTTCTAGGTGTTGTTGCCAGAACTGTCATGCCCGAAGGTGAATGAAGATGATGCAAAACATATGGCTAACCATGAGGGTAGCTGATTAATAATTTTTTACACGCCGATCACGGAATGATAAGTTTATCTTTTCGTTTACTTTGTATTTGAAGTATTTCATTATATTTTATAAACCGTTTTTCGATCATGGTTTCAATTTCAATTTCGTTTCGATCGTCTTTCAGTTATGTATTTTCATTTTAGTTACGTATTTTTGATTTATGCTTGTGGAAGATGATTCCTGATCCTTTTTCGTGTTTATTTGTACAGTTGTACGCAGAACAACTTTGAGGAATGGTTTTGAATTAATTATTCCTCGGGCCCAAAATCTTCACAAACAAAGCAGCCAGACAGCTAATTACTCCACGGCTCACGCCTACCCAGACTACCGTGGCTTCAATCAACACCTCCTAAAGAGAAAGCGTCTGCACGGAAACCGTCATACATTGTTACATCACCATAGTAATGCAAATTCAGGGCTTATTATTGATAGAAATACGAATAACAGTGTCCTACTTAGATGGTGTAACAATGTATGACGTTTCCGTGCAGAGGCTTTCTCTTTAAGAGGTGTTGCTTCAATTTGCTTCACTTTGTTGGCGCTGTTAGCAATAGGATTCGGAGTCTATCTTTAATATACGCCGTTGGCAACACCTCCTAAAGAGAAAGCCTGAGTGCGGAAACTACATACATTGTTACATCATGATACGAAATCATAATTTAGGGCTTATTACACTACCCAACAAAAAAAATTTTCCATACGTCCGAAACAAATGTGGGTGTTTTTGATGTAAAATGATGCGCTGATTCCGAAAATGCCCACATTATTTTTCTGTCGCGTCTAGATGTAAAGATATAATGGAATGTTTATTATTACATAACACTAATCTTACTATACAGGGTGTCCAAAAAGAACCCCTATTTTTAATGGTATATTCAGATTGTGCATAATATTCGAGAAATGATTTATTCTTGGTGTTTTTTCAATTGATCCAACCGTTTAGGAGATAGAGGCCTGGAACTTTTAAACTTTTGAACCCAATTTTATCGATTAACACAAAGAGATAGACAGTGGGTCTTGCAGACATTCTTATTCTACTTTTTGATGGTCTTTAAGAATCCGAAGTCAGAATTTCAAAAATCCAGTCTTTTTCAATACACACACAGATTCTGCCTCCATAGGACTGCTGCCCCCAAGACTTTGAATTTTTGAAATTCTGACTTCGGATTCTTAAATACCATTAAAAAGTAGAATAGGAATGTCTGCAAGACCCACTCTCTATCTCTTTGTCTTCATCGATAAAATTGGGTTCAAAACTTTAAAAGTTCCACACTTTCAGGCCTCTATCTCCTAATAACAAGGAATTGTGATCTGATAGGAAGTTTAAATTATCAAATTAATTTTATACGACACAAAATACTTCAGAAAAACCCTTGAACGTCCCGGAAGTAAAAACCGTGTTGGGTAGTGTTATCACTCTGTCCAGAAAAACTGGGCGTGTCCAGTTAAATTTCCAATTTCAATTGTTAAACATTGTTAATTTTATTGATGTAAGGAGGTTAAATATTAATTAAATTTGAAATGAATTTATCTCCTTTTTCAAGTTTGGTGACTCTAATTTAATTTTAATTTTGTTTTATTATTTCACAATTTTTTCCCCATTATAAGGAGATAAATTCATTTCAAATTTAATTGTTAATTTTATTTAGCAACAATGTCTAACAATTGAAATTGGGAATTTAATTAGACACGCCCTGTTTTTCTTTCGTTGAACAGAGTATAGAGAGAAAGCCTGCGCACGGAAACGTCATATATTATTACATTATATACGGTAGGGTATTGTTAATGGTATTTCTATCAATAAGCCCAAAATTGTCCCTAGCGTAGGTGATGTAACAATGTATGACGTTTCCGTGCGCAGGCTTTCTCTCTAGGTGGTATTGGCTCAGGTCTTATCTTTAGGTGGTGTTGGCTGGAGAAACACCTCCTAGAAAGAAAGCCTGCGCACTGAAACGTCATACATAATTGCATGATCAGAAGTCCTAATTCAGAATCCAATCTTATGATAATGTAACAATGTATGACGTTTCAGTGCGCAGGCTTTCTTTCTAGGATGTGTTGGCTGGGGTCCGATATTTCGTTGGCCCCAGCAATCACCCTATCTACGTAAAACGTCTTTCTTAATGTCTTCAGAAAAACCTTAAATTCATTATGAGACAAAACATTTTAACAGCTGTGCAATACTCCATTCCATTCATAACTCGTATGGACTTTGGCGGATTACTTTCGGATATCATCCAGTCGCGCCGTTTAGTCTTCCTCTTATTCCGTTGCGTCTTCCCGAGCATCAACGAGGTTATCATCCCGTAATCTTCTTCCTGAACATTTGCTCGAATATCACCAGTTTTTTTTTTTATCTTGTCCCGATTCATTTTCGGTTTAAATCTTTCTTTTACTCAATAATGGATTTTATTACTTATAGTATTGGTTCCCAACCATTGGTATTCGTGTCAGTACCGATATGCGAATAAGATTATCATTGGACTCTTCCAAAGAGTAATATAAAAAATAAGAAAAACCAAAACTGACCGACAAACAGCATTTCATTTCAAACAAGTTAAACTTATCTACGAGGTCCACAGTTCATTAACTTATAATGAATAATCAATAAAGATAAGTGCAGACATGCATATTATTAAAGCTGAAGAAAAAAAGTTCAATAATAATAATGTTGCAGAGAAAAGATTGCAAACAAAGGCTCTTTATGGAAAAGAGTCGCGGACTCCACAAAAATTGAACTTTATTTCTCGATAATTAACCTACTGATCTACATTAAAATTTAAATGTGTATGCAGTATTCTACACCAATGGAAATGGAAAATGTTGTACCATATTCATATTGATTGAATCGTACCAAATTGGATATATATTATTCATATGTCTATTAGGAAAATTTGACTTAAAGTTAACTATCAACCATACAGCCATATCACAGTACAAGCTACGGGTGATATGCTTAAGATATCGTAGGTGATGATGTCAACTGTTTAAAGTTTAATTTTCAACTTTCAATATTTAAGATAATATGAACAATTAATTAATGATGATGGTTTGTACGAGCAAGTGATTATGCTTGACTGCATAATTAGCATGGGGGAAAATCATACAGACATGTTGCTTAGATAATCGCTTCAAGTGCAAAGATTGTGAAATGATTGATGGAGAGATGGGATAAGAAGTCTTGCAAGAAGACTGGGCACAAGTCCTTCCTGACTGTCTACAGAAACTAGAGAGCTTCGTATTTTGCGAATGGCTACAGCGAACAGACGAAATAACAACAACTGAAATATGGACAGCAGTAACAATCAGAGTTTTCCCACAAACCACTGGGAAAAGGTCGATTGAAACTGGACTGCGAACACGTGTTCCGAGGGTCTAGACTCCTGTAGAGGCAGAAAAATTGGACAATTCAATGCCATTCTTAGTAATTAGGAGAAGAAAACAAAAAAAAATCTTACCATAGAAACTGCGGTTCATACCATCTCAGAACACAGACAATTCCATTTTTCCACAAACATAAGCGGAAAAGTTACAGGTAAAAGTGGAAATGAGGACTTGTCTGTGTTATGAGAGGCCATTCTCAGTGCTCAGCTACGAGTCTCATTTTACTTGGGATAGTCAGGTCGATGCCGACATGTCTAACTGGTGAAAGAGCACATCTATAGCTGATCTTGGATAGAGTATTTCTTCAAAACTTGTAAGATTAATGTGTGCGAAGGATTGAACGACATGAATATCACAACGCGATTGATTTTCTTACGAGTATTGTCAAAAGAATAATGACTGTCTGCAGATAAATGTTAAACCAGCAGATTAAATCTCTCATAAACATCATACTGAATGGCATTTTTCAGCATGGCAACGCACGATCGTGCGCTGCAATTAATTACTAATGTAACAACCAAGAACGGCTCCTAGTCACATAGGCTAAGAGATAGTTTAGGGTTGACCCCCAACATATACAGTGCAAAAATATGGTTACTAAAAATGAATAAAATAGTCGAATTCTATTTATTACTGTTAGTATAATTAATACATAATGCCATCTTACGTCGATGTCAAATGTAAAAGCTTATAAAACTAAGTTCGTAAAAAGACACCCCTACGAGTAAGAAAATGAAAAATGACATAATTAAAAAAATTTAAATAATTGGAAAAAGATCTTACCAGAAAGAACATTCAATATATAATTTAGAAGAAGTTTAGAACGAAACTGCTCAAATGAAAACTTACTAAGAGTAAGAGATGAAAATAAATTAATTTTTATGAAATTAATAATTTGATTTATTCTTTTTTACAGCTTATAAGTTAACATATCCATACTAATACACCATATTTCAATAGCATAGGCATATATATTTAAACTAAAACAATTTAATATCGTTTTATAAAAATTTATAATAGGTATAAAGTTTTGTAGTGTTCTAAAATTACATCAGGCAAGCCTTAAGAGATATACGGATCTTAGATTGGACTGCTTGTTCTCCTATTTGTTTGCAATAAAGCATGGTTGAAGGAAGGGTTCTGCACTCATAGCATATGCTTCACAGAAATGACATTCACAGACTTTTTGTTCCATTAAAATATAAGAGTGAAGAAAGAATTATTCGTGACAATAGTAGTCACGCCTCTTACTAAATTAAACTGGATTGTTTATCATGGATCCATAGATTCGGAATAAAAAGAAACTTCAATCATTTGATACTTTGTACAAATTCCATTTCCAGCAATGAATTTTTTAAAGTGATTTAAGCCTTTTCTTTCAATATTGAAATTAGTACTATCTCTTATTGACTACGAAATAACTAATTGATTTCTGAAAGAAACTTAAAGGTATTTTATATGAAAATGAACACAGGGTGTCAAAACCCTGAAAAAAGTTTTATCTGTATTTTATATGTAAGACTTACGGTTTTTGGGACAATTGACGACGCTGAATGTTCAACTGACATAACTGAAGGAGTCTGCGGCTCTAAGCTAGTGGCCTTGCCAGCAGCATCAGTATCTTTTCTTGCACTCTTTTACCCGAAATGAAGTGAAAAGCAGATTACAAGGTGATGTGTGCATTTAAGTGAGAAGCAAAAATTAATATACAGAAGTTAATTAGCATGAACCATTATAAAAGTTGAAATAATAAGTGCATACATTAAAAGCAAAAGGTAAATAAACTCTGTCGTGTACGTAATAATGACCCTTTGTCATGTGATGAGGGAGCTTATATATATATCGAATATTTGTAATGTTATGATAAACTTTGACAAATTCTATTTTTTTTTCATATCGCTAATTGCTTTATGTAGAATACTTTGAAAAATGTAATGTAATACGCTGGATATAGTAATACAACTCAGCTCAACTGGCAGAAAAGGCCTTGACTCGCAAATCAGGAATCCTCCTTATCCTTAAAACCATCAAATAAATTGGTTTACCTTTTTTCAATAATTTATTTAAAGGTTTAAGGTAAGGAGGATTCGCGATTTGCGAGCAGATGGCCTGCTTTGCAGATGAGCTGATTTGTGACTTCTTCCACGTCCATACGGTTCATTGTCTGCGATAACTCAATTGGTTAGAGCAGCGACAGCGAATGTTGTGGTCCCTGGTTCGAGTCCAGGTCTTGGAATTTTTCCTTCCCTTTTCTATACTGTAATTATATTAAGTTTGAAGAATTTCTGCAGTTTCATTATTTTCTTTTGATTTGTAGCATAATTTATTAATATTGACCGATTAAATTATTCCTTAAGTTAAAAATTGATAAATTCAAAAATCTTTTTGATGAACTTTAAGAATCCGAGGTCAGGATTTCAAAATGCTATAATTTTTAAAGTGGACACACGAACAGGATTTTCTTTTTGTTACAAAATTAAATTTTATTTCTGAATACACTGATGCTTACGAAAAATATGTAACGCTTTAAATGCTTCAAAATTAAATAGTTCTGGGTTTCAGGTTCTCATTTATCATGCAAGCTCAGTAATACGTGTGAGCCATCAGAAAACCTTCTAGATTAGCTGAATCGCGGATTCCAAGAAGGCCGACTTTAACAGAGCCTTTTGGGGAAATTTAAGAAAGTATGATAGCTTATAAAAATTAATTATTAAAATATAGATATATATTTAAAATACATATTTTCATTTTTAAAATTCACGTTTAAATGCAAAACGCTGAAATATTTTTTTAAAATATCAAAATACATCAATAAAATGAATTGAATTTTGGGCTCCGATGAAAAAATTTCCAGCATGAAAATCCGAAATTATCTATCTTTAACGTTTGAATTTTATTAAATATATGTTCACAGTATTTAGGTTAGTTTTCTTAAAGGTAATTGTTAGGATAAAATTAAATTCATTTAACTTTTTCATTTCTTACCGTTTTCTTCCTTTCAATTCTTATGTCGGATTTGCTAAGATCTTGTGATCCCTTGCGTTTGGTCCCTTTTTTCCTTTGCTATGCAGAGATCGAATAGATATCAATAAAAAGAAGAATCTAGCATATTAACGCTACACTTAATTAAACAACGGCTCTTATGAGCAATAGCTGGAAATAACTTGCTTTATAACATTTGATTTCCCTTTAATATCAACAATGCACCTCACGGTATAATGTCAGCATAACAACAACACTGAGGAAGAATCTCTTACGGTCGACACAGACTAAACTATGTTTATTTATCTGTTATCCATCCAAGATATATTAATTTTTTTTGAAAAAACCGAACTTCATTTTTACCATTTTGTGCTTCACATTATCACCAGAATTTTAGTGTCGATTTTCTTCTACAGTAGACTGATTGCCGGCCATTACCCCAAGAGCAAGCAATCTTTGTAGACGTAAAAACAAAATACCTGTTACTTAGATTTAAATTAAATTTGCGATTAAACATTACACACTTCATAGTAGAGTTTACGGTAAGATACATTTAATATGCAAGTGAAATTCGTAAACTTATCGTTGTTCAAAGAAGCTAATTTCTCAGAAGTAAAGACGTTGAATATAACTTGCCAGTACTGCAGCCAAACTTGATAATGCCAAGGTGGCGACTCACTCCCAGTAGTCCCCAATGACGGCAATGAGGAACCAGCATATGCTGGATTGTTTCTACTTCAAATGCGAGATACTCTGGTGACCATCATCATCCCGCTTCTCCCCTAATTGTTGCCTTGGTATAAGATGGCAGCCTCGAATCCATTCAAGCGATTAGCTTCAAGTCTAACATTTCTAAAGCTGAAAAACAATGATGTCTAATAAACTTTCCCTTCTTTTCGCGCTTCTTACAAAATTATGTTATCGTAAACATCATTTCGGAGATCACGATCATACCACTTTAATAATATAGTTATAATGATATTATAAATTTGTTAAAAGCCATCTTTTCATTAGGATCTCACTCATAATAGCGCTAACATGATTTTAATTCCAAGATAACGATGAATATGTCTGGCAGATCATAGCCAAATGATTACACCCCCCTTCTCCATAAATTTGCGATTTTCCGAAAATCTTTGCCTACTTTGATATTCATTAAATATCTTAATCCTCTCAAGCACTGAGACCAGTAGTGCCATAGTAAATGCCAAACACTTAAAAAACTACACGTTATGTATACTTGTCACAAGATTTGGGAGGGGTCGCGATAGCGAACATTCAAACCCCA
>JAHWFO010008809.1:157405-183801 GCA_023313115.1 Rhysida immarginata
TGCAATTCTTATTAAACCCATTAAACCCCACGATTAGGTTCGTTACAATACTGCTATATTTTAATAATTATTTTATCAGAAAAATCTGAAATTTATTGCTAACTTACAAAATGTAGCGTTTGAAGTTAAAACATTATTAAAGTACTATGAATCGTATCCCATTGCTTCTTTTTTCCTCATCTTCCTTCTTCGGCTCTAAAAGAATTGCCAGAGATAAATGAGGCATTGCATTTTGACATTGCTGCTTATTAAACCGAATGATTGAAAAGAATGAAAAGTCTGTTCTTTTTATGTTATGAAAATTCTTTTTAGGTTTTTACCTAAAGTCAGAGTTAGATCCATTATTTGCGAGGGTAGCCCATAAAGTAATGCACCACAATTTTTTTCTTCAACAAATTATTTATTGAACACAATGAAACTTATACACACGAAAGAATGATGTTTCTTCTACACTCCCTATTTTTCCACATAATCTCCGTCCCGTTCTATGGCCTTCCTCCAGCGAGACATAAAGGCGTGTATGCCCTGCCGGTACCAGTCCTTGTTCTGTTCACGCAGCCATGTCTTCACTGTGCGAATCACCTCTTCGTCATCCTCAAAAGGTCTTCCACGAATGGCATTCTCCAATGGCCCAGACAAGTGAAAGTCTGAGGGCGCTAGGTCAGGGATGGGGTTAACACTGTCCAACCCTGTTTCGTGATGTGTTCCGAGGTCCTCAAATTGGTGTGAGGGCGAGCGTTATCGTGTTGAAGGAAACAATCAGCTGGGTTGTTATGGAGTCCAAGTCTCTGGAAGCGCTTCTCGAGTTTGGTTAATGTGTTCACATATGCTTCAGAATTAATGGTGCTACCTCTCGGCATCACATCACTGACAAGGAGACTCCAAGTACTCTGACGCACCGATTTTGATGAAAAAAATTGTACGAGTAGATTACTTCAAATTAAGCTCTCATGCAAAGCCATTCGATGCACTTCTCAAAATTTGCAGAGAAAAAAAATCATTAAGTTTTTTACCAATTCAGATTAAGTAGAAATACTTACATTGTTGCAAGTACAGCTAACAGCTTGAGGTGGCTCAGCGGTAACGTGTTGGCTTCTGGTGAAAACAACCTGGGTTAGATTCCCGTGGAGGCTTCTGGTGAAAACAACTTTCAGAGTTTAAAAAAGGGCAAATTATGGCTTTGAAGAACCAAGGATTGTCTAATCGTCACATTGCAAGGAAATTAGGAGGAAGTTCCAGCGTTATTGACATTTTGCGCGAAATAGAGAAAACTATGGAACCAAGCCACCCAATGGACGACCACGTCAAAAAGAACTGTTTTAAAAGAATTAAGTAACTTCACAGTTTCATTGGGAAAACTAGCAAGTAGGCCAGATATTATTGTATCAAAATCAACATTATCACAAATTGCAAATTCGTCCAATACACTTGTTTATAAGAACAGAAAAACAACACCTGCTATCAAGTCTGAACATAAATTAAAGAGACTGTCATTTGCGAAGGACAAGATGAGCTGGACCAAGGAATGGCAAAAAGTGTTATTTAGTGATGAAAATAATTCAATTTAGACGGACTAGATGGGTGGCAATACCATTGGCACGACTTACGCAAGGAGGAGCAATTTTTTTCTAAAAGGCAACAAAGTGGAGGATCAGTGATGAGATAGGGTGCTTGTGGATGGCAAAGAAAGACGAATATAGCATTTATACATGGTCGAATGAATGCTTTAGGATATCAAAACCTACTTGATGAACATTTAATGCCATTCGGTGAAAAAATTGGAGGACAATTTTGGGAATTTCAGCAGGATAACGCACCTGTCCATACAGCAAAAACTACTTGGGAGTGGTTTCTGAGCAACGGAGTGCACGTTATGTAATGGCCTGCATGTTCACCGCACTTAAACCCATAGAAAACTTATGAGATATTCTCGCCAGAGCTGTATATGCAAATGGGAAAACATATAAATCTGTAGATGAACTGAAAAAAAGTGATCATTGAAATATGGGAAGAAATCTCAAAAGAAGCATTGGAAAATTTAATTAACTCTATGCCAAGCATAATGAATAAACTTCTTACTAAATGTGGTTGAAATATCGGTTACCAAATATGATAAAATTTTAGAACTTGCTGAACACTGTGCACTGCCTTTAAACTTTTGCAACACTATAAATATTAATTTTGTTGGTGTATTTAATTATTAAATCAATGTTTGATTATTTTCGCTTTAATAACCACTTTCTTTTACCCTTACCCACATGTCTTAAAAAGGATTTTAAAATACTTGAAATAAATATTCAGGAATGTGCAAAAAATAGGGTGCCTTTAAACTTTTGCAACGCGCCTTATATAGGAGTTAAATGTAACATTTTTTAAACATAATCACAGTTTTCCAATTCATTGACGTTATTTTTTCGGAATTAGTATAGAAGGAATGCAAAAGAAATGACTGTATATTTTAATTAATACGCTATGAGTGAACAACTATAAATTTTATTTAACAAAGTATAAACAATATAAAAAATTAAAAGCACATGAAGCCGAATAATTATTTTAGTCAAAGAAATCTGCAATAAAATGTTTAAAATTATACATATATCTTAAATCTGTGACAAGTAATATTTATTTTCTTGAAGAATCCAAAAACTTAATAAATATGCAGACAAAGAGAGGTAGAGAAGCAATAGTAAATTTCCGTTGTTAGCAAATTTCCGTTCCTAGGAAATAGGAGATTGTAACTTGTCACAGATATGCTAGTCGCTCGCTGTTTTTTCTTGTGACAGGACATGTAAAAAGGTTTCCGTAATGGATATTACACGTGAAGCAAGCAATTCTGCATATCAGGATGACTCAAAATTAGAACTTGTAAGTGCTATAAAAGTGTGAGAAAAATTGTTAAAGGACGCAAATTATATGCCTATAAATTCTTCATCGTACATTATTTTAACAACTGTTGAATTAATAGGCAAATAGTTATTTATGAGTGTCGTGGATATGATTTCGGAAATGAAAATTGTAGAGACCGATGAATTAATATTAGACAATAGGCCATACGACGAAGAAGAACAGTTTTCAGAATTTACACCAGAATCTGTATCGGCATCGGAAGTGATTACATTCCATCGCCTAAAAAGAATAAAAGACGTTCAATAACTTTTGAACAAAAGAAAAAAGCTGTAATTATTGCAAAAAGTCGCTATTATTACTTTAAAAAAATGGTAATATTACGGTTAACTATTTTTATAAAGTTCATTTACAGTTGTTCATTCATAGCGTATTACGGTAATTTCTTTTGCATTCCTTCTATAATAATTACGAAAAAATAATGTTTAAAAAAATGTTACATTTAACTCCTATATATATAATAAGGAAAATTTCAGGGAAAAAAACAACATCGTGGCCTCCACGGGAATCGAACCCAGCTTGTTTTCACCAGAAAACAATACGTTATCGCTGAGCTACTTCAAACGAATAACTGTATTTGTAACAATGTAAGTATTTCTACTTAATCTGAATTGGTAAAAAACTTAATGATTTTTTTTTCTCTGCAACTTTTGAGAAGTGCGTCGAATGGCGTTGCATGAGAGCTTAATTTGAAGTAATCTACTCGTACAATTTTTTTCATCAAAATCGGTGAGTCAGAGTACTTGGAGTCTCCTTGTGAGTATGACACCTTACCAGCAGAAACAGTTGCTTTGAATTTTTTCTTCTGTGGAGAGTGCGGAAGACGCCATCCCATCAATTGTCGTTTTGTTTCGGGCTCAAAATGGTGCACCCAGGTTTCATCAGCTGTCACAATCCGGGACAAAAAGGCTTCCCCCTCAGCTTCAAAACGCTGCAGCAACTCAGAAGAAATGTTTTTCTCAGAGCTTTGTGTTCCTCTGTAAGACAGCGCGGAACCCATCGTAAACACGTTTTTTTGTCATCAAGAGATGATTTCACTTACACTTCCTTTGCTGATTGACAGCTCCAGCGCCAACTGCCGAGGCGTTCTGCGTCGGTCCTGACGAATGAGCGCATCAGCACGCTGTATCTTATCAGGTGTGACAGCTGAGGATGTTTCGCATTCGCATCTTGGGGACGGAGAAAAAAAATTGTGGTGCCTTACTTTCTGGGCTACCCTCGTAATATAATTGAGGACACGCACATTAGATAAAATAAACCAATCAGATAAGTATAATGATATAAATTTGTTAAACAAATTATCTTATATATTTTCTTAAAATTAAAGTCTTCCATTTTGCTTACTCGTGGAACGGTCTTGGATAATTTGGGAAGGCTCCCTTGGGCGAGCGATATTGTGCTCTTCTCCATTTCGGACTCCTCCCCTTCGGTGGCGAGCGTTGTCTTTTGCATCGAAACAAAGAAACCCAATCAAACACAAATATTTAACCATTTAAATTACCTACTATTACTTTTTATTACGACTATAATAGGAGTGATTCAATAAAAATACGTCTTCCCATTGCTATTCGCAATATTCAGGCTCTTTTGAAGAAAAAAAACCCCACTCAGTTCCATGCTTTAATCGAAAAGATAATTTTAATTACTGTCAACAGAAAAAGGTTGGAATGGGGTGTAAACAAACCTTCTCAAGAACATGGTTTAGCATTCAAATCATTATCAATCAGAAATAATATTACCAGAATCTTCAAACTGGTTGACAGCCGGTAAATATTCTTTCAGGTGAATGATGTTAAAAATTATACATCATAAAAATTGGGAACGCATAAAAATTGAGCGTTTATTGTACTCTACGATGAACAAAAACTTTAAGATGATGAAAACAGGCCTGTATCCAGAGAAGTATCCCTCGGTATAAAACAGTCTTGATGATGAAAAACCACAAGTAATTATAGAAATATTGCATTTTGCAGAAGTCGACAAATAAATTTCAAACATTTTTCGTGATGAAATTTATTTTGCAGACCTCTGCAAAATGCAATAACACGGAGAAATTTAAAAAAAATAGATGTTTTCAAGTTAGACAGAACTCTTCATCAGATACATTCTTAGGATTGAACGAAAATATAGATACGTTTCCAGTCTTCCAAAGTTCACGTCACATATTGAAGAGCCCGTGCCCGGTGTTGTTGTGTTAGTAATGCTACTGTGCTGGGTCTTCTGCTACTATAAACCATGGATGTTAAAATATGTCGTACCGAACTGCTGAATATGAATGTGGAAGCGCCTATACTGAATATGGCAGGATTTCATGTGCTGTGGCTTCTCTATTAAAATTGAAAATTCCCAGCCAGATGCCGGTAATCACGATCGGAGAGCTGCCGTGGTCGGCCACTACGTTTTTCATGGTGGGTGTTCTAATGCCTTCCAAAAAGTAGTCCCTTTTACATACGAGGAACGGCGGATGGCGGAATGTGGAATTCCTTAATAACCACGGAAATGGTATGACCCATGCGCCTGGTACCTATTATTATGCCACGTTTCATTTCTCACCGCTTGCCATGATCACAGTGACAGGGATACAAGTAGATAAAAGTATACATGGCCACAACCAGTAGGGTAAAGTGACCAATAACTGGCCCCAACTTTTTAAATTAAGTTTAAAGACACCATATTTTATTTGTTGATCGACAAATAAAATGTAAACCAGTAAATGCTACTTAGTTTAATACTTTTTTATTGTTTTTCTATTTTTTATAAATTATATTCATTATTAATATTCGAATTTAGAAAAATGACCAAATACTGACCATTTTTGACTTATTTCTGACCACCATATGTCCAAATTATGTCCATGGCCAGAAATATGTTATATAAGACCAGTAAAAGGACATCTGGAAGATCACCTAAAATAACATTGCAATTATTCACATTCATGAGAGATTAAAACAAATTAAAAGTAGTAAAAAATGTTATTAAACATTTTAATGTTATAATATGGAAAACGTTTTAATTATTAAAGTGTTTTCTTTTGGTTTTCTCTTTTACAGCAGCTTGTATGGATTTACATTTGTTTTTTTTAGCTTGTTTTTTCTCAAAAACTTTCTTTTTTAACAGATGCTTCAACTTTTAAATTGTATATATCGAACATCTATATACGGTATATAAAATTCTCTGTCTGTCTGTTCGCTATGCATTCCAAAACGAGTGGATCAATCTTGATGAAATTTTGCATGGTAATTCAGGCTGGGAAGGGTTTAGGCAGATCAAATTGATCAGAGGTCAATGTCATGGTGGAGATATAACGCTTATACAACCCCCCCCCCACGTTCTCTCTTTTTAGGGGGATGCTAATTTCTCAGAGTGAAAAAGAAAATAGATAGAAGAAGACAGATAGATGAACTGGAGGATTTTGTTGCTGAAAATAAGCCAAAGCTACTCGATAACCAAAGTGCTGCTTACAACAGGATAATTGATGCTCTCAGAAAACACACTGGAAAACTTTTCTTTCTTGATGCATATGAAGGCACAGGTAAAAAACCTTCCTGATTAACCTTCTTCTCGCAAAGACCAGGCAGCACTGCATAGCTGTTGCTGTGGCATCTTTGTAGTTCTTGCTCACGTTAGAAAATGTGCGAGTTTGGCTCCACAAAAGGATGAAGTCGAAAAAAAATCAATCTGGATCTGCTAAAAATGTTGCCTGAAACTGTAAGTTATTTCCGATCTAGTGACACTGTTGTCAATCAGGATGAAGCTGTAGAGTTCCCAAGTGAGTTTCTAAACTTTGTCCAGCCACCTGGAATACCACCGCACAACCTTGTCTTCAGAGAAGGAGCTCCAGTCATGCTGTTGAGAAACTTGGACCCTCCACGATTGTGCAATGAAACAAGGTTAGTCATCAAAAGCATGAAGCCTAATGTTATCGAGGCTATGATCATCACAGGGAAATACAAAAATGAAATTGTGTTCATTCCAAGAATCCCACTGATTCCATCAGATACAGATTTGCCATTTCAGTTCAAGAGACTGTAATTTTCTCTTAAGCTCATTTTCACTATGTCAATCAACAATTCTCATAAGATTGGGCTTCATAAAAAGTCTCCTTGCTTTTCTCATGGTCAGCTTTATGGTGGTTCTTCACGTGTTGACAGTCCACATAATCTTTACATCTACTCTAGCCAGAAAGGCTTCACTTAGAATATTGTTTAATTCTAATTAAACAATATTAACTAATTCCATGTTTTGTATGCGTTTGTGTTTAATTATGTTTTTGCTTTGTTCAGCAGAATAAACTCTTTCAATTAAAAACCATTCTTGACAAGTTTTTTTCAGTTATACAGGGTGATTTACATCGAATGTAAAATACTTAAAGGGGGTATTATAGAGGTTAAGATAAACACAAAACGTCCTATGAACATGGGTTCAAATATGAACGATAACTGAGATATGAACAGAAATAAAAATGCCGCCACCAAGATCAACAAGTTAATAACTCAGATTCTGTAAAGCCTAGATTAATGAAATTTGGAGGAATAACAGAGTACATAAGACTTTGTATACCTTTAAAATTTGATCGAATTCCAACAAGAAGTTTCCGAGTTACTCATTCAACATCATAACACGTGTTCACTTGTGAGTACTAACTAGCACTTGTCACAATTTTGACTGTGTAACTCGGAAACTTCTCGTTGGAATTCAATCAAATTTTAACGGTATACACAGTCTTATTTACCTTGTTATTCCCCCAAATTGCATTAATCTAGGCTTTACAGAACCTGAGTTATTAACTTGTTGATCTTGGTGGCGGCATTTTTAAAAACAACTACACATAAAAAATGAAATTTTGGTTCAGCAAAACCCCAGACGGGAGCAGTGTAAAAATAAGATATCAATTATTTTAACATTTTTAAAAGCGGCCAGTATTTGGTCAGTGGCCATGGTTTGGTCACTTCATCCTATATGGTGTTTTGATTAGCCCGTGTGATCATGTGTAACTGACAGCAGTATTCAATTTGGATACTGCTATCCCTGACATAAGGCCCTTAAGTGTATTTCCAAACTGTCAACTGTTTGAAGGTTCTGGTAATATTATTTCTGATTTTAATGCCTGTAATTGTTAAATCATGTTTTTGGGTAAGTTTGTCTACACTTGATTCCAATCTTTTTCTCAATTTATACGAGGGTTGGGGCATAAGTCATGGCAACTATTTTTTTTCTCATAGCTAAGGGATGGTATCACAAAATGTCATATGTCTCGAGGAAACCGTTCATTCATAGTATATTTCCACAATACCAGATTGGCTTTGTGATTTCCTTTTGTTGCATTGAGAACAATGTTAAATCAGTTCTTAGTCAACCGCCGTGCAGGATGGATGTAACCCGAGTTGAACAAATTTCCACATGGTGAGAGAAATGGTGAAGCAGATATGGGCGCCTGTCATATCGTTGGCAGCGTACTGTGAACGTTCAGGGAACTACTTTGAGACCCTTAGAATGGATATGTGTGCTGCATTGATTCTGGAACATGAAAGTTGTAACGTTATATCAACTACCTTAATAAACATGAAGAGCAAAATACTTCCGTGTTGTTAAATGTCCATACCTTTCCTCCACTCCTTGTCCTTTCATCTACATATTTCACATTTTCCACTCACGGTCGAATTCTCACAAAAAAAATAGTTGCCATGACTTATGCCCCAACCCTCGTATTTGTATAAAAGTCTAAAAGGATATGCAAAATAATTGTAAAATACATTGACGTATTACAAATGATAAAACAACCAGATTTTTCCATAAGTTATTTCATCTAAATGTATGACATATAGTTTATACTGTGCATTTAAAAGTCTGTCTTAAGTAATTATAAATATCACCGCCAGATATCATCATCGTGACACGCAAAAGGTCTAGAGTCACCTGCACTCCAGTCGGCATATGCCATCAGTATCCGTAAGTCATAAGTAGGGTCTCTGTAAACGGATGTGGATCGATATTGGTGAGATAGAGTTCTCTCGGCTTGACCTACAGTATGTTACTCTCAATACGATTATGACGCAAGAAGGATTGCTTATCGAACCTGATTTTATACTGACAAGACTTTTGAAAGTCAACAAGAACAAATGCTGGGATCAAAAACGAAGAGTGTCTAATCCAATTCAGCGAACCAACAGGCTACACAGAGCCTCAAGCTTGGTCAAAGTAGATACATTCACGCAGTTTCACCTGAAACACCTTTATGGTGGTTAGAGTCTACTATCATTAGAACTGAAACATTAGATGCACTAACTAATTTATTAATGCTTATGAAATATATCTAGAAAATTTTCGAGAAAACTCTTTGCTCCAACATGGTCATCGAATGCCGACCTAGTTGCAGTAATAATAAACAATTAAGGAATGACATAACCGAAAGGCTAAAGGTCTTAGTCGCCGTCACATAAACCATTTGAAACATTACCAAAATTTTGAATCATTTTTAAACACATTTATAAACAGGTTTCACTTTATCAGATTCGATCCTTTTCGAACTTAATAACTACTCTTATCGCGTGGTATTGAACCAATTTCAACAATCTTCGAACCATATTTATCGCATGGCGAAAACGTACTTAACATTATATTCCCTCATAGCTCGTCGTTACGAATTGTTTGATGTATTACTTGCTATATCTTGGCATTGAAAATTTTAAGGGGTGTCACAATGGGACAATTAGAGCAGGTGCCACTGTATCGATTTCGACCATCTTCGAATTGGTTCGCGCGATTAACCATATTAATCGATTGGCGAAAGTCTTGATGATGACATATACGGCGTCTTGCCTTAGACAACGAACACTCGGACAGTTTTTGGCAGTGGTCAGTGAGGAATTTTTCATGGAATGTTTTGGGCTTTTCGATCAGTTTTTATAAGGCAGCATGAACATGGTAAATGGTTACCTCTCTTATCGTTAACGATCAGGTTCACCCGTAAGTACAGACTGTAACAAAATAGAGTTTGCGGCAATAACGTTTCATTTATAAAAGGCAGAGTTATGGCTATAATTATACAGGAACAGTTATAAGCCCATGAAATCTACGTTAGTTATACAAATAAGGCAACCAACTAGAAAATCTCCAAATTTACGTCTTAATTCTATCTTTGATATCTCATCATGTGACCAATTTGTAATGTAATTTAAGTTTTGCACGCCGCAACTAGCTGTTGAACTAAACTTTATCTTATGCATAACAAAAGAAAGTTCACTGCCGTTGACTCCCTAATCTTTGGACAAGTTTAGTCCGAATCTCATCCCCTAAGCTAGTCATATACCTTGAATAAATTAAAGTTTTTTACTGGTGTAGTAATTAAACGCTTACTAGTTTAGAATAGAAATTCAAAAGCCCCCCCTACGTCAAGGTATTGTCCAGGGGGGGGGGGGTGGGTGGGCTCCTCCCCCACCCTTTCATTATCATCATGGTTTAGAGAGTTTTTAAACCCTTGCCGGGGACTCGAACTCGGGGAATTATGTTTGGTATTCCAAGTAATTTTTTGTACTTATACCTAGCCCCCACATAAAGACTCCCACAATTCGCGCCAGTGACCATTCATTAGGTGTACGAGGTATTAAACTGACCAAAGCCTAGAAAATTCTTGCAATCCACATCTCCATCACGTCTGCGAGTTGTGGAAAGCGCTACAATCTCCAGTATTGTAGCGTTGCTTTGACCGTGGCTCTGTCGTTGAAGTGGGCTGAACATAAACGTATGCACGATCCAAGAAGTTGCTCCCTTCTCGTTTTCCTCGCTCTCCTCTGCCTGAACTTCCTCTAATGAATTCTATTGCCTTAACCACAATGTTCACCACCTTCCCTCCCAAAGATATTTTTGCCTTCAACAAAACTACATTCAACTGTTCGAAATGGATATAAAATGTAAAGTGTGACATATAGATCAACAATGTTAAATACCCGAAATATACAAATTCTATAAAATTACCAAAAGCAGATTAGGTTTGTAAACCTCAGGGGCTAAGCACTTGGGAATGCGCGATGCGTTTTTTTTTAATGCCGTCTGCGCAATACGTCATCAAACAGAAACCAGGGGACAGCAGACGACGGGAACCGTGCGAGTTTCATTTACTGAACGGGGACAATCGGACATTTCTTCATCAAATTCAACTTTTTTTAATCTTTATTAAACCACAAATACCTCCTTTTAGGCTTAATTTTCCAATAATTAGAATAATTTTTTTTAAATTGATAGTCATGAAATATGAATCGTAAGTTTTTCGAGAAATAAATAAATCGTGTAATAAAAATTATGTGAGTTGCCACTTTGCTCAAATCATGCGAGAAAAACAATAAACATAATTTATTATTCAGTTCCAAAAGATGCATCTATTAAGAAAGCATGGGTAGCATTCTGTAAAAGAGCTGACAGACTAAATCCAAATTATATCAAAATCTGTTCAGCCCATTTCAAACCTTCAGACTGAGCGTGATTTAAAAAGTGAACTATTAGACCTCCCACAAGTGAAAAGGTTAAAGAAGGAAGCAGTACCATCACTAAATCCTGAAATATCATCACATACAAGAGCAAACGCTGCCAATACCGGAGAAAACGTAACGCATATACCATCAATAACATCACCTAAACTATCAAATCGACATAAACGTTATGAATAGCGTGAGATTTTAAAACGAGCCAAAGAAAGAATTGCAAAACTATCACCAGAAATCAGTGAGTAGAATTCAACATTCCGACGTTGGCGAAGAAAATAGAAATTTCCACGGTTGATAAACAAATTATCCACACATTAATAAATTGTTGTAAATAAATATAATATTCCCAACTTAATTTGAGTGTTTACCATAGCCTGGTGTTCATTAGGCTCTGTTTACTTCTTGTTTTATAAGCAACCAAGCCTGATGAACACCAGGCTCTGTTTAGTTCTTGTTTTATAATTTTTCACTAGCAGAGGCACCCGGCGTTAAAAAACTTTTTAAATTTCACTTAAAGTAAGTCGTTTATTCTGTTTAATTAATTAAATAGTTTAGTTAGTTAAATCCTTAGGTCAATAGTTACTTAATATGGGTAATTTAAAAAGTACAGGGTGAAATAAAAAGAAATTATTTGAAATTTTCCACTAGTGTTTTCGATTTTACGTAATATCTAAAGCGATCGTCAATTACCGGTTTCTGTTTCGTGACGCCATGCGAAGCGATGCTTGTCCACGAAACACAAGTTAACTCATACGTTTTGTCGAAATTGCATTCCTTAAAGGAGTAAACAGCTCGTGAAGTTTGGTTAAACTCCGCCCGTAACGTAAACAAAAGCGCATGAAAAAAGTAAACGCCATCACGTGTTCCATTAACAGGTTTCTGCGAATTACCTGTGCACTAATGTGTTGGTCCTAACTCAACCACTCTCACTGCCCACTGAAAGATTCGTTTTAAAATCGAGTGACAATTGAAAAAAGCATGTTTAATTGAAGTGTGTTTTCGATCAGGCAGTTTCCATTAGCGTAATTTGCCTTTCCTGTGAGAGTGGTTGAGTTTAGGGCCAACACATTAGTCCACAGGTAGCTCGCAAAAACCTATTAATGAACACGTGGTGGTGTTTACTTTTTTTCATGCGCTTTTGTTTACGTTACGGGCGGAGTTTAACCAAACTTCACGAGCTGTTTTACTCCTTTAAGGAATGCAATTTCGACAAAACGTATGAGAAAACTTGTGTTTATTTTAAGGTGCAGAACATCGCTAATTTTATCCTTTTCTTCACTAACTCAACTCGGTGTTAGCATTTTTGACCTCGCCAATTGATTATAAAGTTCTATGGTTTTGAGACACTTATCTCTGGTTTTGGATTTTTCCAATCATTGTGGTAATATTAGTTAATTGTGTGTTAAATTTCAACTTCAAAACTGACTTCCAAGTTGCATTTTAAAGCCGGACAAACATATGATTTGGCTCTGTATGAAATCATCGGACGGGAAGAGCAGACAAGATTGTCAGGTCCGACGGCTTGGCATCATTTCGGCAGGCAGAAAGACCGGCACAGCTAGAGATCTCCCCTGCCAGCAGTGGAGTAAGCGAGAGAAGAGAAGGAGGAATGAAGGCAGCTTATTGGAGATTCCAGTACGCAGGTGCTTCTTTGAATCCCGAGGACAAGAATAAATGGAAAGGCCAATATGAGCGAGGATAGAAGACAGATTGTTTCCGACCAGAAGTGGTGCCTCTTCGAACGGATCAGAAGGATGCCAATCAAACTTCACGCTTGTCGATATAAAAAAGCAGATGGCAGCGAACGAATGGGGATTCCTGTCTGCTCGAGAATCGTTGGAGAAAGAAGTCGCACCCGCCGCCATGCTGAGCAATTATGGAGAGATGATGCAAAAGGATTAACCCAGATTAGTGAACATAACATTTACCTAGGCATAAAAATAAGTCTTACTCTAATTCACAGAAGCCCGGGCACGGAAATCACAAGGCAAACGGGTCCCGAGTTACGCAACGTTAAAAATCGGCCCGAGTGATTCACAGAATAGCCCTCGCATCGACGACGTGCCAGCAAAGTCCAAGGATAAGCTCAAGGAATCAGCCCGAGTAAATGTGTCACCCTACAAGGCTTCTACATTTGGAAGACCCGCTCCCACGACTACGGCCCTTAGTATAACTCAGCGCCCAACTTAGGTAAGAGAAACTTTTATGTGCCTCGACTTCCAAGACACAAATCGAACTATAAGTGTGGTTCCAGAACTTTCTTTTCCAGGAACTATTCAGGATACGAACGATGCCTTGGTAGATCTCCCACCAGCCCCATTACCGGACTGTCACACGGCAGCCGACTCGGAAGGGAAACTTAGCCAATCGGATAGCCACTGTCCTCTGAATCTTCTCCTGTCGGAGGATCAACGCTTGGATGTTGTTTCGCCGCCAGATTCTCTAGCCGGAACTCTCGCGGGACGCCCTGGGGTGAATCTGCGCTTAAGTGAGGGAGAAATCCAAGGGTAGACGTTGAAGATTTATCTACAGGGTGTAAATTAATTTCACTGCCAAACTTGGAGAGATAATAGGGATAGTCGAAGCAAATAACTTTTCTTTATACCAGTTTTGCGAGAAAAATTTATTTACCAACGCAGAACAGTTACAGCAGAACTCCAAGACATGTGAGAACCGGACGTGTGGAAGAGGAGATACTGCAACGGTTTGCAGAGGATCCCTCAACAAGCACCAGTGCAGTCGCTCATGCTGTGAAGACCAGTCAAACAATTGAGGAACGTCATGCATGACAATGGACAACATCCATACCACGAACAGACTGTGCAGGCTTTGCGACCCAACGACTATCAACTACGTGTGCACTTTTCCGACTGTTATCTTCGGAATGTTGCCGTCAATCCCGTGTTTGGTGAACTTTGTTTTGTTTTCTGATGAAGCACAGTTCACCAAGGATGGTCTCTTCAATTGCCACACCCGCCATGTGTGGAACGACGCAAACACTTTGAACAACTGCTGTATCTGTTCTGTGTTGGTAAATAAATTTTTCTCGCAAAATTGGTATAAAGAAAAGTTGTTTGTTTCGACTATCCCTACTACCTCTCCAAGTTTGGCAGTGGATTAATTTTCACCCTGTATAATATTAATTATTCAAAGTTTGAAACATTGATGACTTTTCGCATTCTAATTCTCACAAAGTATTGCGAACAGGGCTGAGCGCGATCGGAGTTGCCGGCAAAGTTGAGCGTCTGCCTCCAGTGCACGGCCCCAGACGCCATCTATTGCCAGTAATAATGCTGTTAATAATGTTATTAATTCAAAAAAGCATATATTGCTTAAGAGCGGCAATAGATGGCGGGCCAAAAAGCCCATTGACGGGAGCGATGTTGCTCTGTGCGATAATGAGTGTTTTGAGAGGAAGAGGGGGCGTGGACAGGAATCGAGGAGAGTGCACGAGTCAGCGGACCGTGACAGACGTGAGGCACGAGCTCCGAGGAAAGATGGCTGACTATAGACGTTACGTCGAGTGAGTTTTCGTGCGAGCTCAATGCCTTTTTCCTTTGGGATAGTGCTGTTTTGGCGACAAACTCGGCACGCAGAATTGCGTAGCGTGCGATCGTGGACTCGAGAACTACGGCAGATACGTCTCAGCCCGTGTGCGTGAGCATATCTAATTGTGTTTCTACTCGTTCAGTCGCGAGCACCCATCGTTACAACGAACGTCGTGGAAAGCAGAGCTCGTCCGGGGTTCGACGTTGGTGTGTATACGGACTTTTAGCTCTCGACGGAGGAAGCGTCTACGTGGGCTTCATTGGCGGCTCCGTTCTGCTGGCATGTCCTCTGGCAACTATACGTTACTCCGCAGCTTCCCAGCGGCAACAGTTTGGTTTTGGTCGCCGGCCTGGCCTGGCCCTCATTTCAATGGCATGCATCGTGTGAAGGCGAAGTCTCGGACCAGGAGACGACTCCATGGACGTTGATAGCCCTGTGGGGCTTGGATGCATTCATTTCTGAAGATTTGGGCGCATTCTACTCTTCTCGGAGGTAAGCTGACTCATGTGCATACTTCGTTAAACTTTCTCTCTCCTATTATGATTAATTTCGCCGCGTCCTCTCACGCTGCGTTATTATGATTGCAATTAGCTTGGGCGTTTTCTCAGACCCATTAATTTCTTTTCTTTGCAGGATCAGCATCAGCTGTCCTCCCTTTTAACGCAGTGCGTCGCTGCATTCTCAAGAAGGTGTACCGTTAGGCCGTTGGCTAACGGTACATGTGGTCCTATAAGAGTCGATGTCAGGAATACTTAAGTTATTTGATCTTCGTACCTATTTAATGTTCTGCGCGTTGAGCGCCCACCACGCCGATAAAACTCATCGGCATTTGAATGTATTTCTTTATATTCATTGCTAGTTAAGCCGCTGTCCGCGGTTCATCTTATTCTTGTTGTATCCGTTTTAGTTGTACTAAATATTAAGGGAACGCCCTACAGGGGGCGGTGTCCTTTTGTAAAGGAGTGTTTGAATCTCCTGGAAGAGAGCAATTCCTCGTGTTAGAGGATGCTCTCCCGAATCCCTTTAGAGGTTCTATTATTGACTTTTGTGTCATAATTGTAAGTGTTCATTGATTACGTTTGTAAAAATTAAACATGAATAAATTTAATATGTCTATTGCTGTCTTTACTTAAGTAGCTTAAACACTGTCTTCCACTGCGCTATAGTTCAATTGCTCTAGAATTCTGCCGACGGTCGATTTACCTAGCAAGGTCGCCGCTTTTCAAAATTGCAGTACCACTCCTAGCCACAACTTCAAGCATTCGGAACCACCCCGATTACTCTAGGTTTGAGTTAACTCGCGAAAAGATCCACTCAGTACCAGAAGACGAAATACTTATCATTTCTCTGGCTAACCTCCCACTACAAAGGACTACTTCATCGTGGATAAGTCAATGATCCCCAACGACCCGGACTGTAAATTAAAATGAAGTGTTCCGTTTCATTAATTAATCTGTTATTAGACAAACTTCAAAAATTGTTATTCTACAATCTTTGTCGTAATTAAATGTTCCGATCGTATTCACCTCTTCTTTCCTCTCTATCACAAACATCAAGCACAACTAAATTTAATAACGTGACACTCTGTCGATGAAGGTTATTCGGTACGCATCAGCTAGTAATAAATCATATGCTGTTTTGCCTATCAAATCCCGTACAAACATTGTGCTTTTTATGTATAGAAGATTTTCTTTTGCAAAGAGAAAATATGACGGAAATAAGGCAAAAGAAAGCAAAAATGAATCCGTACAACTCGAAAAAAAAGAAATATAGGTCATACAAGAACTTTATAATAACACTCTAGGGAAGTTATACTTTTAATAAAACTAGTTCGCATTCGATGGCAATGTTGAAGCGAAGCATTTTCTAGATCAGTGGTTCCCAAACTTTTTCGACTCGCGAGCCCTTTTCACAAATTTTTTCGACTCACGAACCCTTTCTCAAAGATCTGAGTTGCGCGAATCCCTGACTTATAAATATACACATACTTAAGTACAATAATAGGAATCCGCCATTACGGAAAAATTTTGGCGAGCTCCTTGAAACATTTTACGAAACCCCAGTTTGGGAAATGCTGTTCTAGATAAACTTCATATTAATTAATTAGTTCGTGTATCTAAGGTTTTAGTTTTAATGATCAGTAGACTGTAGAAAGGAGTTTCCAGATGAACCATATGGAGATATCTACGAGGGCGATTCAAAATGTAACATTAAACATTTTTTATTTCGCACAACTCAAATTTTTGTGAAAGGGTTCGTCATCAAACCGGAATTTGCGGCCGACAAGCATTTGGGCTCCGCCTCGCGGAACCCGATTGTCGAGAATTACATGCCCAAATGCACCACCATCAACAGTGACTCTTATTCGGACCTTCTGAGGTCCAAACTGAAACCTTCCATCCGCACCAAGCGTCGTGGACTTCTCACAAAGGGCTCTAAAACGACAACACCAGGCCCCATACCGTGCCACAGCTGCCACCATAAAAGACCTGCTGTATTCCCCCGAAGTTCAGGAGCCGGTGCGTCCCAAGAATATTTTTTTCTGCAGACATTGAACCACTAACAAAACGAAGGCGCGCACGTGTATTGAGCGTCAGGGAAACTATGTCGAAAAGTGATGCTATTTGTTCTTTGTTGACATGTGTTTTGTGCGAAATAAAAAAATTTTAAGGTTACTTTTTGAATCGTCCTCGTACTTTGATCACTCTCGAGGCACTATAGAGCCTCTTAGATCACTGTGCGATAATCATATCTGTATTGGGTACTTAATTCTGAACCAGACTTACAGGTCTGGGTACTCTTATCGATTCTGGTCCCAGCATTCGCCCTGTTGGCTTTTCAAAGCCTTTCAATGTAAAACCGGGATAGATAAGGAATCCTTCTAGCGTCCTGAACCTAGAGAGAGCAGCATAGGTTAAGCGGAGAACAAATATCTCACCAATATCAAGCCATTCGAAAGCCCTGTGACTTGCGGATGCTAATGGCAAACGCCAACTAGAGTGTAAATTTCTTATGAGTATAGATGGTGCTACCAAAGGTGATCTAGAACAAGGTGGGGGTCAGTTTGCCGGAAGTGGTAAAAATTGCCTTACTGCGCAAGCGTATTTTGACGTCACGGGATGACATCGAAACTAATACCTGCTAAATCGAAACCTCAACAGAAACTCAAACATGGCGGTAATGAAAGCAGTCGTGTGATACCGACACTTGACGACTCGTTCATTTCCTTCACAATTCTCATTCTTTATACTATATATTTTAATTAAATAATAATAAGGAGGGGCTTACGTAATTTATAATTATTGTAAAATGTACTTACGTATTATCTTTTTAATGTGAACACAGGGTTAATGTTAACTATCCGCACATCGCGGATGACTGATCATGCGACCAAGGTAAGTGAAATTTATTAGTGAAAAATATATAGAAAAAGAGTTATATATCAGCTCGTTAGAAGGGGAGGGGGTGTCTTTAAAATAAAAAAACATTTACCTTGGTCTCATGATCAGTCATCGCTGATGTGCGGATAGTTAAGCGAACACAGAGACAAGGACGATAACGTATTTCTCGTTATCATTAGGCCTAGTTATCATTCTTCGTTAAGATTTCGAAATTGATTCGTCGGAACCGTTGGCAGTTAGGAGACAGAGATACTAATTTCGATATTATTTCATAATAACTTTATTTATGCAGGCATTTATTTCTTACATTAGTATTAGGAAATATTAATTTATAAAATAGTAAGTTTACAAATAAACGTTTTTTCAGAAATACAACGTAAGAGTTTTGTTTTTACGTGAAAACGTTTTCTTTTGTGACCAGAATAATGGCTACCGCACACAGCCGGAAGTAAAGCTATAAGTCATCTAGTGACGTCACAATACGCATGCGCGTTAAGCACTTCTGACAAACTGGACCTACCTGTTATTCTAGATTACCTTGGGTGCTACCCATTCTGAATGTCACATTCTGAGGAGCAACGGGAGTAAATCCATTGTAAATGCTTGGCCCGACATACTTGACGAACCTAACCAGAATATACAGAGACAGGTTATCCAAATGTGACTCCTTATCGCCGTTCACAACAAGCTCTACAGTCAGCAATGTGTCGTTGCACAGTCCGTGCGCCGTTAAAAGGTTGTGCTTTGGCATTACCCTGCAACCTGCCGATACCTTGAAGACCGGTGGTAGAATAGGGCAACTTCAGAATCCACAGATTAGCGTTGTTGTGAATGGCACGAAATGCGGCAACAGCAATTCCCTAGTTGTCTTAGTTGTCTCTCGTTGAACTCGTGCCCAGTAACCCTGGCGTTAAAAATTTTAATGTTTAAGACACGGTTTCGGTGATCAGTTTGTGAGGTCATTTCAATAAATAACGCATTAATATTTGTTATGGCGCGCGTAACTTACCCAAAGATGAAAAATAGGAAAGAAAATTCCGCAGCCTGGATTCGAACTAGGAACCTTTGGTTCGAATCCAGACTGCGGAATTTTCTTTCTTATTTTTCATCATTTATTTGAACAGCTGAGGTAGGCGTACAATTAAAACCCTCACTGATCATCTAATGATTTACCCAAAGAGTTTAAGATTTAGCTAAAACAACATCTGAATATTACACCAAGAAAGGTACAGTCTGCTTTGCTGTTCCCTTTGGGAAAAAGTGTGAGCTGCAAAACAAAAATAGCGTGAGCGCTTTGTGTGGGTTTTCTGTGGGCTCAAGCGAAAAACCCCGACTGTGTATAACAAACAAATGTAAGTGTGTAATGGTGATTACCTAGACAGCTGTAACATCTCCAGATGGTCTATTTTTTTTTGCAAACGGAGTCTCTCAGACTCGCCAAATTGTGGCCGACCTGCAGCAGCAAGTAATGTACAGATTAAGGCAATCCGGGCTGACAGACGGGTTTCTTTGGAGACTTTGGCAGAGCGATTCTACATTTCGGTCGAAACAGCCTAAGACATACTTCATGGAAAATTGCAGTGTCAGTGCGTGATGGACGAGCAAATTGGCATCAGAATGATGGTATGATTGGACCACTTGATGCGATATGCAGATGAGAAACATGAATTTCTGGACGGTGTGGTGACTGACGATGAATCCTGGGAGTACCGTTACATAGCTGAATCCAAGCAGGCGAATAATGTGTGGAAGCATTCAGGCTCACCAAAGACTCGAAAACTGTTCTGAGAAGTTTCGACACTTTCTTTTGAGTTGTAGGGGGTATACTTATCTCTCTCCCCAAATCGCACAAATAGGGAGACATCCTTGTGGCCTCTGATACTGACGCGTTGATCGCGATCTCTGTTGTTGTCAAAAGAAATTCAAAGCGACCCCGTCTGCAAACAGTGGTAGTGACAGTGTTCTGGAATATGCTGGGCGTTCTGCTGGTGAAGTTTCTTTCGACAGGAATACTGTGAATACCGCTTCCTATGCCAAAATACTGACGAAGTTGCGTCGTCCTTTTCGTGATTAACGCTCCAAAGAGACTGCAGATGTGAGACTAGTGCGCCCACATATTGCAAAACACGTCAGATACAAAACTGCCGCCCACATATTGCAAAACACGTCAGATACAAAATTGCCAAATATGTGACGTTTAGATGTGTCCAGCACCCGCCGTAAGTCCAGTCCTTGCTCTCTCTTTCATATGTTTGGTCCCTTGAAGTGGTTTATAGCCGGGCGAGATTTGATTATGACGAGGATATGAAATCGGCCGTCCGGAACTAGCTTTATAACCAGAAAACAGACTTTTGTGTAGATGGTATAATGAAATCGGTGTTACGATGGAAGAAACGAGTTGAGCGACCAGGTCTTACGTTTAAAAATAGGTAAACTGTGTAGCTTCATTGTGCGTTACTTATTCAAATGCCCTCGTAAGCAATGAATTGAAGCGTTGCAGTGCATGGTATAAAGAGTTTAATAGCATGAACGACCGGTTTCAGCTTAAAGTATTAATACACATCTATTATACAAGGTGCCCAAAAAAGTCTGGTAACATGGCAGATATCTCAAAGCTGCCAGATAGGCAAGATCTCAAGACTGTTGTTTATAGGTAATAGTGGGTGGGGAATTCATTGCCGCACTCAATAACCCTCAAATTTAAGGTCATCCATTTGCTAACTCGAAAACTATTAAAGATACAGAAAAATTTCCGATTGCTACCCTGTAGAGCAACACTACATTAGTCTAAAAACAATTCTTAATCACAACCTTCCCCTTGAAAGATTTTGAGAAAATGGGTGAGAAAGAGCAACACCGCATTAGTCTAAAAAACAATTTTTAATCACAATGTCAGGTTTAGGTGGCCAGGTTGGCTGAGGTTTCTAACGTATTTGCATTGCAGTTGGGAAGGGGAAGGGGAAGCACACTCTTGAATGACTCTTTCTCGCCCATTTTCTCAAAATCTTTCAAGGGGAAGGGTGTGATTAAAAATTATTTTTAGACTAATGTGGTGTTCCTCTACAGGGTAGCAATCGGAATTTTTTTCTCTATCTTTAATACTTTTCGAGTTATGAAATGAATGACATTAAATTTGGGGGTCAAGGTCAAATTTGAGTGCGGCAATGAATTCCCCACCCCCCTATTACCTATAAACCACACTCATCAGATCTCGCGTATCTTGCAGATTTGAGATACATGCTATGTTACCAGAATTTTTGGACTCTATATAAGGCTTCAATTTATTACACAGATAAGTAGAGTACAAAGAGTAATTGCATCCGTGAGGTATACTTGTTAAGCTGTTCAATATGTTTTAGAGCAGTATCAGCAAAAAAAACACCAAGGTCTCTGATAAAATTCTCCCTGTCAAGAGACCCGGTACCTATACGGTAGTCGAAAACGAAAGATGCGCTTTTATGATTAAAAGAGACCACAAACGATTTTTGCACATTTAGATCTAATCCGTTTTTTAACGACCATTGGTAGACTCTTTTGTAACTCCTTGCAGCAATTCCAGCTTGCAGTAGAGTAGTATAACTTAATGTCGTCTGCGTATATAAAAAGTCGAGTAGATGAGTGGTCTAACAAATGTGGAAGCTCTGTAATAAAAATGTTGAATCGTAAGGGTCCGAGGGGTGATCCCTGCGGAATTCCACTATTAATATGAAACGCATGTAATTTGGGTTCTGAAACCGAATTTTAAAACTGCAGTGATACATATTTGCGCAGCATAAGACGAATGTTGACCCTATCAAAAGCTTTAGCAAACTCCAAATAGAGAGAATCGACTTGAAGTCTTTTGTCTACCTGGGCAGTAACGTAATGGAGAAAAGTAGCAGGATTGGATTGAGTAGAGCGGATAGGCCGAAATCCATGTTGCGCCTCGGACAAATAAGGGTCTAGCAAGTTGATTGGCTATAAGGGTTTCTAGCAATTTGGCCGGAAACGGAATCAGAGTTATTGGTAGATAAACTTTACAAATAATAATAATTTAATAATAATAATAATAATAATAATAATAATAATAATAATAATAATAATAATGTAACAACAACATGGAAAAAGAACCGCCAGATAAACTGGAAGGCTAAACCCCATGTTGTCCCCCAACAGGCAAATACAGTCCAAAACGGGGTTAATGAAAATCCATAAAAAGGAAATAAAGAAGTTAAAAAGGACAGACTAAGAGGCAAAAAAGCAAAAATACGATAATAATAAAATAGTAATAATAAGTTTTAAAATATAAAATAAAGCAACAACAGCTGAGAGGAACCAACCGAGACGAAATCTGGGAAAGGAAACCCCACGTAGTCACCCAAAAGGCAAAAGCCCAAAATCGGGTTAATAGGAAAGAAAGAAAAGAAATTACGGAGTCAATTAAAGAGTGATTGAATAATAATAATAATAATAACAATAATAATAATAATTCTTTGCTCTCTATACAAAAGCCTGATAACATTGAAAATAAAGCCAGACGTATAAAAAACTTACAGAAAGTCACAACCCCAAGTACAGCGATTTCAGAGAGGCGATATGTGAATGCCAATTTAATTCAGCATCAAAACACATTCCAAGATATTTAAAGTTAATAACATCATTTATTTTAGGACAAGTACATGCGGAAGTTCTATCACAGTGTATTTCATGAACATAAATATGATCTTTAAAGAAATTTATATAATTTTTGTGGGAAATCTAGCTTATACACAGGCTAGTATGGTAAGCTTTAAAAAATGACAAGACTATTTATCATAACAGACCAGACATCGTCCTCATATAAGATATAAAAATCGACGCGATCTAATTATATTTAATTTCCCAATGTGAGTTTCCAAAATAGGCATACAAAACAATAAATATACAGATCTTACATGCTAAATAAAGCGGCTGTTTGAAGCCAACAGATCTTGTCTAATAAGTGTATTTTACTACGTGGAAATCATTAAAACACTATTTGACATAAATAGCGTTTGTCATTCTAGTCATAGTTGTTTCTATTGTTTTTTGCCATCAGGGTTATTCTCCACTCATTACACAACAAGACAACACTAACAAACTTACACACATTTACAAAACCTTTTATTCGTAGGTGGTTCATTGCTTTGAGTGATATTTCTAGAATTAACTCCTTCCAAAATTCGGTAGCGCATTTCTTTATGTAATGGAATGAACATTATCTTTTATGAACGTTATTCAAAAGCTCAACGAACTTTTCATTTATCATCAATATTTTCAGTATTGCTTAATGATATTATGTTGCAGAGATAGCGTTTTTTCCTTCTTTTTGCTGATATTATGTTACGCTTTCAGATTGAAAAACAGAGCGAAAATTGATCGCACGGTTATGTTTTCTTTAAAACAATTCGTTATCTTTGTTTTGCAGGTCAGTATAAGCTAAACACGCAACTTGACCAACGCTTATCAAATAGAAGGCGTCACTGCATATGACAAAAGTATTGTGAAAAAGCGGAATCGATGGAATGGAAAAACCGTGGGGCGTTCATTTTAATGCAGCAACACGTTAATAAAATTGCATTTATTCAACGAAAACGAATGTTATTTTTTTCCTAGGCAATTTTTTAATTAGCCTTTTACAAAAAAATAATGATAAAATAATAAAACTGTGTTTACAAAGTAAGACTGTAATCGTAAGTATTCAAAAAATGAAACCCGTTAACTTAAAGGATTTCTGCGGTTTCCTTTTTTAATATTCATTAAAAATCTTAATTTTTTACAATAGCAAGATTTAATTTTGATTTTTCTGTTATCATGCAAACTTTCATGTTTATTCATTTTTATTTTTAATTTTCTTGTTAAATATGTAGCGGAAGAAAGCAGGAAATGGAAAACAGCCAAAGTTTAAGTTACGATTATAAATTATTTATATGAGCAGCTGCGCTTTCACGTGTTCAAAATTTTAATAAGACCAACAATAATTTTAATTATATATCAATTGGATAAACCTTGATTATATTTAATGAACAAGTCTTTTAGTTCGATCTAAAGCAGTTCATCTTGATATGGTTCATTACTAAAACTAAATTTGATTTTCGCTTTCCGTCCTCATTTTTTGTCCAATATCTCATTTTCTTGGCGCTTTCCTTCTTGTTCCGTTCCGTTTTTAAGTTCAACCTTGCCGTTCTCCTATTCGTGGCAACAGACCACGATAGCCGCCGCCGCTGCTGAAGGCGTTAGCTTTCTGCGATTATTGAGTTCTTCTAGGTTTATGCTTAGGGCCTGGGCTCTATCTTTACCCGATACGATTTAATAAGAGAGAAAAAGGAAACGTACTCCACTTACCTCTGACATTTTTTGTGCCCGGTAGATTCACTTGATAAAATTTCGCTCCCTCTCTTTGAACTCCCCGATCATTTCACGTGAAATTCCTTTTTAGCGGTAGATGAAGCCCGGAAGCTTCGATTGTTTACTTGGTTGCTTGGCAACATTGTGCCGATCGGAAAACCTGAAAGAGAAAACATTGCAGATAAGGAGGGGGGAAAAACCCGGTACAAATGGACTTACTTTATCCCTGTTTACATGTTATTATTATTTTGTCGAAAACAATTTTGTTAATTAAAACATAAAATAAATATTATGTTAAAGAGTAGCAACAAACTGAGGTTGTTTGCTGAGCAAATTATATTCTCACTATTTAATATATCTTTCTTTTATTTTGATACTTTTTTAATATTTTACTAGAAATTATAAAAATTTTCTAAAGCATTTTAATCATACAGGGGAAGAATTAAGAAATAACGTTGAAGTTCCAAATCAATAATTTTATAAAACTAACAAGAATATTCATTAAAATATTTCATTATGCATGAGAATATCTCAAAGATGGTTTTGTTTAAAATGGTTGACGACCTCAATTTCAGGTATTCAAATATTAACAAGTAAAGACGCACGGGGAAAAGCATCTGTTATTTGGATACAGGCCAGATGTTAATGTTTTTGAATTCAAATAAAAACAAAAACATTCATTAATTTGGAATTCCATATATAAGATTTATTTTTCTTCATAATTACGTGAACTTTATTTATTGAGGGGTTGCTGCAGAGTTAAATGCTTTATCATAAAATGGTTTCTGGTAATTCTGTGAAGGAAAATTAGTGTTTAATAGAACAGTTTTTACGATATAATTATTAAGATGAAATGCTTATGGTTTTAATCCTAGTTTTTATATTTTACGCGCTTTTATTTAACTTCACTTGTTTGTATGTTTGTGTGCACAAATTTTGTATTCAATATTTCGCAAGTTTATGCAGTCAGCAGTGCTATGTATCTACTATTCTACTAAAATTCCTTATATCTCAAAACTGTTGTTAATGGACTTACACCACTTTGGCTTTAACAGGCTCAATTGTTGTATGCACAAAGGAGGATCGAAAAGAACGCACATCAATTTTTTATGGAATACTATTTTACTCCGGATATTCAAAGTTGGCACATTCATAATTTAAATCTTTCGCTACAGACAGCAATGGCTTGATCAGCTGTCGTCCTAGCGGAAGGACCGATAACTACTGAGTAAAGATGTCGCGTTTGCTGGCATAGTCAACTTGTGAAGAACAGTGAAGTGTAGACCGTTTTTTGTGAGCCAAACGAAAAAATGCGAGCGAAATCCACAGGGAAATGTTGGAGGTGTATGGTGCTGATTGTCCGGACCGTAGCTACATATCCGGGTAGTGCAGATTCTTCGAAGAGGGCCGAGAAACTGAGGAATTTGGCTGGGAGGTGCTCAATCATCCACCTTACAGTTCAGACATCGTACCATCTGACTATCGCATCTTCGGACTACTGAAGAAATTCCTAGGAGGCCAACGCTTTGGTTTGCATGAAGAGGTAAATTCAGCCGTACGCAGGTGGCTATACAACTAGAAAACGGAGTTTTATAAACGAAATGTGTTTATTCTGGTACCACGATGAGAGAAATGTGTCCAGAGACTTGATGCATATGTCGAAAAGAAGATAAACTTGATGCATATGCTAAATAAATGGAGCCAGATACTGTGGACA
>JAHWFO010008809.1:188801-208148 GCA_023313115.1 Rhysida immarginata
CTGAGTTATTAACTTGTTGATCTTGGTGGAGGCATTTTTATTTCTGTTCATATCTCAGTTATCGTTCAAATTCGGACCCATGTTCATATGAACTTTTTTGCTTAGAATCACCCATACTAACTCCCCTAGAAGATTGTACAATGAATTTTGAGACACCCTGTATATAAAAGAAGAAACTGACTGAGTGTGTGAGTGATCAACGCACAGCCCAAACCATAAGGCCTAGAAACTTGAAATTTTGTACCGAGGTTCTTTACAAAATGAAAGTGAGCACTAACAAGGGGCTTTTCGAAATTCAATCCCTAAGAGGGGGAAAGGGGGAGTTGAAAATTTGTTAACACATTAACTGGTCTTGCACTATACATATACTTAACACATTAACTATGCTCTGCCCAGCGAAAGTTGGAGTGGGAGTGTCCAGTTAAACTTCCTATTTCAATTGTTAGACATTGTTGATTCTACTTTGGCAACAATGCCTAACAATTGAAATACTAAGTTTAACTGGACACGCCCACTCCAACTTTCATTGGATAGAGTATAGCGTGGCACTACAAACGTAACATATTTACTGGTGCGGCACTACATAATTAACCATATTAACATCTTTTAGGGAGGGGGTAACGAATTATTAACAACGAGCATAAATATGATTATGCAATGACAGGACATAGATAAGGCAGTGTTTATCGAGGAGGCTAAGGAATCACACGGGTCTCTCTTGAGCAGGAGGGTATAAGAGCTTCTACGTCAAGGGCAAGGGAAATTTTAAAAGGTAGGTCTAAAGCAGGGCTGTCCAAGATTTCTCTCCGCGGGCAGCGCCCGTGCAGGAGGTTATTGACAACGAGGATATCAATGCAAATATCAGTTCTATTACTCGTGTTATCAATGACACTACAACTTCCAGTGCCTCCACTGCTGATCGAAAGCATCCTGAACATCTCGACCTCCCTACTTACATCAGGCGTCTCATACTTGAAAGGAATTTTCCTTACCCACCTATTGCACATTACGTTGATCAGTTCCTTAAAGTCGAGTTGCTAATTCGAGATTGTAAAAAAAAACAACAAACGAGGCAGCTTACCATTTTATTTCCTTAGTTTTAATGTGACAATTTTCTCGATGTCAAATAGAATTATATTTTTTTTTCCCGACAGGACATGATTACATATTAAGCATTCCGAATCTGATCTGTGAACAATGAAAAAAAAAAACATATTCTCCCACTGCTTTAAATACTGGTTCAGTGATTTTATGCTTTTTAGGAATGTGCGCCATGTTATGCGAGACGAAAAACAAGCAAGTATCAGTAACAAGAGAAATAATGCTTCATTTAATGCAATCGCCCCCTAAAGTCTGGCAACACTGCATAGGAAAACTATACACACTCCCCTCCTGAGTTTTGGACTATCTCCTCGGCTTTTGCCCGTGAGCTTTGTACGCGAGCATTTTACGTTGCACACTGGTCTAAAGTATCCAGTGATGCTCCCCGGGGGTTAAGATGGATAACATTTTATTCTGAGACAGAACAACAAGAGGGTAAGTAAAGCCCGGGCAAAGTGTGCAATATAAGTAAGTTAATTAAGAATGATGGTTCCATCCCACCTCTGCGAATTATAAAACAAAATTGAATTTGTAACAATACGTAGAATTCCTGTTGTTCGGGCTTTTCTTAGAAGTTAACGTTTTCTTGGAAATATTTAACAATGATCAGTATCTGGAGATAATGGAGAGTTAGCAGACTATTGAGAAAGATGACAGAGGACGCAGTCCCTTCGTTCGAGCTACAGTTGGCTACATAACCGATAACAAAGCATACACGGACTCAACTCTTCAAACCAACAACCATATGGTGTTATGTCCTATAATAATCTTTCGAAGGATTATAACAATTATTCAAATGTATCGTAATGCCAGCGAATAAATGAATGAGTTTTGGGCAGAGATGACATCTGAACAACTGCTTCGTCTATAGAAGGAAATTGTAGAATTACTGAAAACAAATTTATTATTTAACTTCATGGGGTTGTTCTGTTTAACCTACAACTGTAATTATCTCAGGCAACGCGGTGTGTCTCTGCTAGTTAATGGATATAAAAAGTCAATAGTCAAATTTTAATTTTTTCACGAACTAGAGAATAGCTCGTGACGTTAAGCTTAAGGATCATGTACTATACATGTATAAGAATAGTATTAAAGAAAAAAAAAGACACATTATATTGAATTTTATCGATATCGAAAGTGAAACTGGGGGTGCTGCAGTGCCGCAGTGCCTATGGACGAGCCGCCACTGCTCCTCCTCTCTTATATATTAATGTATATAATTAATTTTTTTGTTTTAATATATAGTAATCGTGCAATATATATCCCCAAAACAGTTTGCCGAGAAAATTATAGCAATAACAGATATTAACGCCAAAAAAGCAGAAAAAAACGAGCCTAACATGCCAGTTTCACTGAAGACCAAAGTTTACATTTAACAGTTGTAGATATTCTTCTGTGTTAGGTTATTCACTGTGAAATTGACAGTAATGAATTTGTAACATTGTGAAAGTCTCGCTTTCATAGTGAGAGCGACTTTTTACTTTTGACAGTCCTGCATTGCCAGAACGATGTTAATGACGGTTTTAATAATTTAAAATAGCTAAAATTACTTATTTAGGATTTAATTTTTCTACTGTTTAGTCTAGCGCGAATTTTTTTTAATGATAATAGATATAGTTTAAAACGTAGCCAACGTCGGCTGCGAGTAATGAATTCGATTTTTCAAAAATAAAATCGAATTTACAGTTTGCACTGTTGTGGAAACTGTCGTACGACGGGCTTTCGAATAAGATCATAAGCAAGTCACATAGTAACATTATTTATCGGATGCTCAGATCGGCACGCAAGCTTTATCAGACGCGAATTCTGGCGATCCGTAATGACAACACGAACTAGGGAAGAAAGCCAAACTCGTTTTTCAAATCTTTCTTCTCTGGGGATTCTCATCTCAGGTAATAAGATGAAAGAGTGCGATCGCGTGTGCTAGCGGCAGAAATAAGAATCCTGAGAAGCGTGGTAGGTGTTACCTTACTACTCGTACATAGACTGCACAGCAGCACAATAAATGTTTAGGTGTTGAGCCGCTACTTCACCGCACTGAGAGTTCTCTGTTGCTTTGGTATGGCCACGTGATGCTACAAACAGCTGATAGTAGGGAGTTGTTTTTTTTTTCATGCCGGTGGTTCTGTAAGATACCAAGGGGCCGGCCTAGAACCGGGTGGCTAGACAACATGGAAAATCTGAGTTCGTATCGCTTGGGTTCGTGTCGTTTGGGGACACGCGCCTGATAGCAGTAGATCACGAGCGCTGGAGATCCTCCATAGGGCTCCTGTCCCCGCGACCCTAACCGATAAGCAGTTATGAAAAATAAGTGAGAACATATTCTTCAGCTATATTGACAATTTTATTATTGGCAGTCGGGTCAATCACCGATCCTGTCACAGACGATATTTCTTAATTACAATCGAATTTTCAGTTTCACCTACTGTGGCACCCGTCATACGACGGACTTTAATACTAGTTTTTTTTATATAAAGTTAAAATCGTAATATTTTTCTATAAAAACAAAAACGCCACTAGATGACGATAGTGGCACTGCAGGAAAAAGAAATCCATCTAAAGTTTTTCTTTCCCCGTGCGAAGTATAGGCATCATTTTCGTCTTTTCTGTCGTAGTAAGGTTTATGTCTCGTGTTCAGTTATTGTATAATTATCCATTAGATAGTGGTAGGTATGTTGAGGAAGATGTCGTGAAGTTTAATTCCTTACTTAGAGTAGTTCATGGGTATGAAAACCGAAGTGTTTATGAGATGATAATAGACGAATTAGGCCAGAGAGCTCTGCCTGTTGATCTGAATTCTAATTTTCTTCATGTTTTATTTATAGATAGTTTTAACCAAGGATGTGAATGCCTCCAATTCAAAGCATTTGGTGTTCAATTCTTAACCGTACATAAATCACCAAAATGCCTTCCTAAAATTGCCGCCGAATGCATTAAGAATGCTATCAGTGCACAAGAAAAGTTTATTATAGCAGGAGATTTCAATATTAATTTTAAGGACAAATCAAAAAACGAAATATCAGAATATCTTCTATGACTTGGTCTTAGTCCACGTATTCAAGAATATACGACAAGACAGAATTCAGAAATATACAATATATTCAGCAATTTCCCTCTACAATCCGGTAGCATACATAATTTTTTTAGTTACCACAAACAAATTTAGGTTAGAATAAAAAAAAACATATTCATCGTACGGAACCCTGTCCAGGCGAGTTCGACTCGCACTTGTCCATTTATTAAAAGTCTAATCGATTGATGTTCTTATTTTCAAAACCATTTTTGAACAGAGGGAAAGCTATTTCTTAAATTTGTAAGTTTATTTTGTGTTTTTGTAACTACAAAAATAGAACAAAAGCGATAAATTAAATGTTAAATGTAAACATAATAAAAAATTCGATTTCAATCAAGCACTACGTCCACGTCGTTATTCCTGGGTTACGCTAAAAGTAGTTAGAAACAGGTAAAAAATAAAAATTAATTTTTTGAACACAATTTTCAAGTATAATTTCAAGTATTCAATGGTATTTTTTATTGTAAGCGTATTGCAGAATCGACTGTATTGATTATTGTTTGAAAAAAAATCGGAAAAATTTTTTTGTTCTATCATACATCGAAAAAATTTTTTTTAGACAAATCCTACGTAGTTTTAGACGTAAAATACTAATCTGCAATAAAAAATGAGGGTTCTATTTAAGACTTCAAAGTTACGCCCCCCCTTACAAGGGGACAGGGGGGATAATTTTTCGGCTAATGAATTTCCCACCCGAATTAATTCACTTTTGATTTCGGACATTTTTTTCGTAGGATGCTTTTTTTTTCGAGATATTTGAAAAATTCCAGGTTAAATGACTCACCCTGTATAAATTTTTACATGCATTTCATTTTGCCTAAATTGGGAAGTATAGTTTATTATTTAACTTTATTATTATTATTATTATTATTATTATTATTATTATTTAGGGAAGCCAAACTCGGATCAAGTCCGGAAGCCAATCCCAGAGGCGGACCTAGGAGAGGGCCAAGTCTAAGGGACTCAAATGCAAGGGAGGGAAAGTTATGCACTCGTGGGAGCGGCAGGTGTTTAGAATTGTGGCTTTTTGTAAGGTTTTGTATAAATGTGGGTTTAAATTTAGTGTTGACAGGCTTTTGTGTAGCGGGTGTGGAAAAACCGCAGTGGCAGAACGAACGATAGGAACAATGTGTACTCTCTTAACTCCCCAAAGGAGTTTTATTTCGTGTGAAAGATGGGTATATTTAGTGATTTTTGTCAGTGTATGTCTTTTTAAATTGTGTGTGTTGGGGATGGAGATGTCAATTATGTAAGTCACTTCGTTTTGCTTGTCTACTAGTGTAATGTCTGGTCTGTTATGAGGGATAGTTTTGTCAGTGACTATAGCTCTGTCAAAATATAGTTTATGTGTGGTGTTCTCTAAGACAGTGTCTGGGATATATTTATAGTATGCAGTGTGAATGTCCCTTAGCTTGTGTATCTTAGCTAGATGTTGATGTATGATGTTGGCTACCTGGTTATGTTTGTGTAAATAATCTGTCTGCGTGAGTATTTTGCAACTGGATTTGACGTGTTGGATGGTTTCCTCTGCGATATGGCATTTCCTGCAAGACCCATCAGTCGAATCTTTGATAATATGTTTTCTGTAGCTTTTAGTGTTAACAACCTGGTCTTGTATGGCATTCATGGTTCCTTCAGTTTCCCCAAGGAGGCTCCTTTCACTCAACCAAAAGTTCGACGCTTTTTTGTCGAGGTGCGGCTGATTGAGATCAGAAGGATGTCTACTGTGGAGTTGCTTTCCGAGCCATGATTGAAGTTTAGTGCACGTTGTATGAATGTTATGCATGTTCTGCACGCTGCTCGGATTCAAAGGCGTTTATTTTGTATCAGCCATGCAGACTGCTTTGTGTAATGGTGACGTGTGTTGTTTAGAGTAAAAGAATTCTCTGAGTGACGGAGTCTGTTTCTGGTGTAGATCTATTATGGTCACCGATAACTACCATCAAGATCGGTTTGGTTTGTTTGGTATTAACGTCCTTTTCAACTGCCATGGCCATTTCAGGACGGCGTTATAGGGGCCGCAAATTTTGCCTCGCAAGGGTTCTTTAACGTGCAGCCGGCAAACGACTATCCAGGACCAACGGCTTTAATTCCCTTCCGAAGGAAGTGCGTGATCTCAGGATTTTCCCTCTGAAGAAATCCTCGTCGTCCTCGGCCGGGGTCGAACTCGCGTCCTCAGGCATCAGAGGCGATCACGCTACCCCTGAGCCACCGAGGCCGATCCATCAAGATCGAGCGGCGGTACTATCGCTTCAGCTTCAATGGCGGTGCAGTGAGGCAGTTAGCCAGCCAGCTCCAGGAACGCGTGGTGGGAAAAACGAAACGGGTAGAAATTTCCAGAACGTTAACTAGCAAATCCTGCTGAAGCAAAAGCAAACTACTATTTTTAACAGAAAATGGTACGATATTGTTGTGTGGCAGGATGTTCTAGACGCTATGGGCGAGGAAAAAAGATTTTCTTTCATAAATTTCCTCGAAACAAATCCCTCTATTTGGAATGGATGGTAAAGTTGAAAATGGGAAAAAAACCCTTGGCATTTTAAATATATACTACTGGATTATCAAGAAGCTTCACCGGTACTGAATAAAGGTTATTACAAGATCTATAATGTACTATAATTTAAGTAAATGGATAAATGAATTCATCACTGAATGTGGCAGGGGTCGGACTAAACGTAGGATACTTAAGTATTGAAGCGGACTAAATGAAAAAGTAGGTGATCGTATGAAGGCTATTGAAGCGTCTAATGAAAGTACAACTTCTATCTACTAAAAAGAAGCACTTGTACGAATACTCCTACCATTTCAGCGCAAGAATTTCCGAGATACACTGACTAACACGGTAGAAAGTTGCTAGGAAATGGGTTTCTCACGGGAATAGGAGGGGGGAGTTCAAACCGTACGTACTACTTATAATCGTACAACGCGTCGTACGAAGGTGACCGAATCATCAAACACGAGTTCGATGGGTGAGTAACTGTAATAGTGATAATAACAATAACACCCGTTGGCGCTAATTCCTACATCTATTTATTTATGCATCCAGCGACTAAATCGCATCCACAGCAAATCTCTTATCACCTACGTGGGGTTAATAAAATAGGGGATTATGTTAACCTTTTTCTCTGAAAATGAAACGAAATTTTAACGAATAAAAAATATACAGTTTTAAAGCGAAACAAGTAAAAATGCTTGCTTTAACACGGCCATTCAATGTTGAGTCTACCGGAGCTGCTGCCGCCTGCCTCACTGCATAGTGCTAAATGTTTTCACTTGGAGGTGTTAGTTGAATCTGACGGTGACTATATGAATAAGACCACTGCCTGCCTCTGAACGAGGCAGGGTGAGTCTTTCAATATTTACGTTGTTTCCTTTCAAGTCCCTCAAGATCTGTGTGTGTCCACTGTATGACCCCAAAGGAGTAGGAGAGTATTGGCGTGGCATAAGTATTGATGGCCTTGATTAAATTTCTGGAATTTAAATGTGTTTTAAGTATTGCCTCTAGCCTCTGAAGATATTGTTTAGTGAGTGTATTCTTTATGTGTTTGTGCTCCAGAAACTTGGCTTGCTTCAATCCTAGATATTTGTAAAATTCGTCATTTTCCATAGCAGCAATGTGATCTGGTTCTTCTAATGTGAAGCTCCCTTCCCTGAGTACTCCATTTTCAATGTGAATGATTTTGCATTTGTCCAACCCAAATTGCATGTGTATGTCTTTTGAAAAAGTTTGTGTAATGTCAAGTAATTGGTGCAATTGTGTTTGCATGGAGGCGTAGATTTTCATGTCGTCCAGGTAGAGTAAGTGTGAAAGCGTGTAGTGGCAGCTTTTGTTGTGTTTAATTGTGTAGCTGTAAGCTGTGTTTTTCAGTCTGTTTGAAAGTGCATTTAGTGCAAGACAAAACCAGAGTGGGCTCAGTGAGTCACCCTGGAAGATGCCCCGGTTTATCTGTATTTTGTTAGTCGTGATGGTTCCACTGATGAGTGTGAGGTATAGTGCAGTTCTCCAATGCAGCATTGTACTTTCTAAAAATGTGATAAGTGTAGGGTTTATTTTATATAATCGTAGTATATATAAAATCCATATGTGTGGGGCACTATCGAAAGCCTTTTTGTAATCAATGTAGGTTGCATGGAAGTGTCGATGTTTATTGTGAGTTTGACGTAGGACTACACAGTCTATCAGGAGTTGCTCCTTACAACCCATGTGATTTCCATCAGGATACAGCTAACCCACAGGTGTGTCCGTATCCAGTGCCTTTGGAATGTGGAGGGGGTGTCTCATTGTTTTTACACCTGCCCAAACCTAAAAGGTGTTTGTCACCCCTTCGACATTCCAAAGGCACTGGCCCTACCCCTCCACATTCCAAAGGCACTGAAACCCTGCTGACACTCTGTTTTTGGACTCACATGACTGCTGATGCCACATGTGTACACTTTGAATATTGGGCTGCTAATTACCTTTAATTAATGTTGGTTAATTAATTAATTTTTTATTTACCTTTGAATTTCCTTGATTTGGGACTGTTTGATTACTCTTTTGATCAAACTTCCATTCCTGGGTGTGGTCACTCATCGGTCTGACATCTTCTTGATTAATCACGTGATTGAGGCCATGTTCCGATGTTCTGAGGTTAATAATAATATTAATTTTATAATACTTCGTTATGTCATGCAGCGAAGCATCCCTGCCCTGAAGAGTGCCTTGCAGTGAAGCACCAATGTGACAGACAAGGGGGTCCTGATGCACTCATAAAAACGCACTTATGATTTTGTCTCACAATATGTATAGTTCTTGATCCGCTATATATACCTGTTGTTAAGTTGACTGACACCCACAATTTGATTGCCTAATTACTAATTAGCTATTGTTTCTTGTGCAGCCAAATTTCTTCCAAGCCCTTTTACACTTTCTTCTAAATAAAACTACTTCTCTTTCAAGGTGTATCGTTTGTTTTTAATTTTCTGATAATAGGTGCATTGTTTCAGTTGACTACTGACAACGCTGACCTGTAGTTTTAGAGGGTTGACAATTGATATTGCAAACTTTTATAAATACAGTTTCTCACTAAGAATGTTTAATTTTCTTCTACTCTCTGTGATTTTTTGCGTTCTGATTGCTCAGTTTGATGTTTGTTTTAAATAATTTTGTCTCTCATGGTTTACTCTTTTTAAGAGCAAGCGTAGTTCGCACAATGTTGGTAACATTCTAAATGAGTTTTAAGTTAAATTTGGTTAAACATTCACTTTGTCTTTTCACTGTTACTTGACTGTGTACCCTACATAGGCCAGTGGCTTGAGCATCAGGTTTTCATTCACTGCTTGAGTGGTGGTCTGACTTCATTTCTCTGTGACTCTAGTGCCCACATTTTTCGTCCAATCCCCATTTTTAACCCATTGTACAGGGTAGTTATAATTAAAGTGACACTATTTAGACCCTTCTAGCAGCCGTTCTGGTAATCAGATTTTGACGAAACTTGAGATATATGTTATACAGGACATGGGGAAGAGACTTTTGCAATAAAAAAAAATTAGTTCACATTTTGACCGCTACGTCAAAATATGGTGCTGGTCATGTAAGAAACTGTCTGAGAATTTTTACTCAATCAGAGACGTTATGCAAATGAGATGTAAAATTAGAAAAGCTTTAAAATGACAGTGAAATTAAATGTAAAGTCATTCTTCACGATGGCTTTAGCTAAAAAGGATTGAGCTTTATTGGTGAAATTGTTTTACCAGAACTGCAATAATGCTTCTGCTGCACTAAGAGAATATCGACGTTTGAAAAACTTGCGAAATGGGCCTATGTCCATTTATGGTTTAAAAAAGATGATTAAGAAATTTGAAGAAACTGGCGAGTTGGGGGTGCTGCCAGGGAGAGGACGGAAACGAATTGCAAATGAGACTGTGGAAGACGTTGCTGCTACTGTAGTGGAGAGTACTTCAAGTTCCCAATGTTCTTCAGCAAGTGCTCGAGCCGTATCACGTGATTTGTCTATTCTGTGGTCTACGGTACAAAAAGTTTTGCATTCCATTTTAAAGTGATATCCATACAAGATCCAGGTGGTTCAAAAGTTACTTCATGAAGATCTGGAAAAATGCGCTGATTTTGCTTGCCAGTTTCTGGCTAGAATAACCGTCGATAATGCATGGCCATGGAACATTTTGTGGTCAGATGAAGCGCATTTCACACTAGACGGAGCAGTGAATGCTCAAAACTGTTGCATCTGGGGTACTGAAAAGCCGATGGTTGTGCCATGAAAAGCTTTTGCTCTCTGATTACGTGACTGTACGGTGCGGATTCACTTCACATTTCATTCTTGGCCCCTTTTTCTTTGAAGGGAACACTCCTCAAGGCACTAAAAGATGTTTAATCACTGGTGCTCCTTACTGCGAACTTCTGAAGCAGAAAGTCATTCCTGCTTTACAAGAAAGACAATGTTTATACACTACTGTCTTTACGCAAGACGGTGCAACACTCAACATTGCACGACAAGTGAAGGAACTGCTTCATGCTCATTTTGGAGATGATCGAGTGATTTTGAGAACTTTTCCAACTGCATGGCCTCCTCACCGGACTTAAACCCTTGTGACTTTTGGTTGTGGGAATATTTGAAAGATAATGTCTATGGAGGAAGAATACGGACTGAGTGTGTGTGTGTGTGTATGTGTGTGTTTGTATGTGTGTGTTGACTTGGCTGCATGCGTACGATGGTTGCTTGAGGGGTCTTCTTTTTACAGCTACTTTATACACTTTAAAATCTTTGTTGTTTTATAAAAGATTTGATTGACTCACAATTGTTTATTATTCATTTGCGCATCTTGTTTTTAACAATGTAACATCTCTCTATCTTGGACTACTGAGACAGTATGGAGGTCACAGCGAATCTTAATTTCACACCTTGTTTCTCTGCCTTATTGCAGGGGCCTTTGGTAGCGGTAAAACTTGTTTACTGGCCAATTTACTAAGATTTCAAAACGCATTATTCGAAACAATTCCATCTCATATTTATTATTGTTATGGTGTTGTAATCCCTCGCGAAATTCAGGAGCTACAGCTCTCAAACATTACTTTCCACGAGGGCGTACCAGATACAAAAATGATTCATGAAATTAAACAACACGCCCTACTGGTTTTGGACGATCTCATGCACGAATCAAGTTGTTCTGTATTAATCGAGCAAATGCTGTATATACCCATTATAGTCACCATTTTAATTTCTCAGTAATCTTAATCACGCAAAATTTGTTTGCTCAAGCCAAGAGTATGAGGTCAATTAGCTTAAATTTAAAATACATTTTTCTTATGAAATCTCCACGGAATCTGGGTCAAATCAGGACACTGGCGTCGCAAACAGGATACGGTGATTTACTGACAAAGGCATTCCAAGATGCAACAAAGGAGCCCCACAGTTATTTACTGGTCGACTTAACACAGAGTTGTCCTGACGTTCTACGTATAAGGAGTAAAATTTTACCCACTGAATGGCCGACTTTGGTTTACACCGATAAAAGTCAGTTTTGATTTTTAAGTCACTTCATTTGTGATCTGCACTTCGTAATGGTCACACGGTCATGGAACAACTTGTGAGTAAACACCGTTATCTTTTACACACGCTGAAAAAAGCTTCATGTAAGTTACGAAAGTTTTTACTGAAGCGAGCAACTTTACACGTAGTGATGTCTCTCTGGGAAATCTGTTACAATTTATTGCATCACCAAGATGTGCGGAACGCATCACTCAGATGAAATTTATCTGTGATAAGAGGATTGACACACAAAAGAATTTCCCTCCGTAGTAATGACTAATGACTTTGAAAGGGGTGGTTGTCAATGAACCAAGCACTGCGACCTCAGGTCTATTGTACTATCCCCTAATGACGATGAAAGAACGATTATGAACGAGACAAGCACAAACATCCATGCCCTAGGCGGGATTCGAACCCGCGACTCGCTGGTGTCGAGATCGGAAAGACCTGTGCCTTAACCCTCTCGGCCACCGAGCCGGCTCCCTCCGTAGTAAGAAGGCATTTCTCAATCAGTAAGGTTCTGGAATCTTGCTACTGCTGTTGTTAGGAACTGTTGCAGGACCAATTCTGAATAAATTGATTGGTTAAGGAAGTGCAAAAGTATGTGTTACTAACAGAGCACGAATACAGTCGGCTCTCGAATACTCGTGAGATCCGCAGACTGAATAACAATCGATATACACATCACCCTGATTCACCATTAAAGGATCGTGTGAAAACTTCGATCGGAAAATAAGCGACTTCTTAAATTCGCCTATACTTAATGTACACCAGAAAATGGAGCTTTATCTTAAAGTATTACAAGAATACCTTAAAGGACAAGTACCACTAAAAATGACATACTCTTTTTTATTTAAATTTTGTTAGTTCATGACGTTTATAGTACACTTTCATTAATAATTTTCTATAAAAATCATCATATTCCTTAAAAATCTGCGATGAAAACGGCAAAATATGACAGTGAGCGAAAAACAGCGTCCGCCATGATTTTGTTAGCAAGCTGGCGATGTGACGTAATCGGCCTGCTCCACAATTCAGTAGGAGACGTTAGAGAGCTCATCTAATTGCTTGTAATCTTCGACACCGTGATTTTTTAAAGTAAACATACGAGAAAGAGTTTCTAAATATTACCTTGGCCATTTTAATTTATTTAATGACCTCTGTGTATAGGAATGCTTACTGAAATGTGTAGCTTAGGTTAGTAAAGTCACGACTAAATGATTTTAAAAAAGGAGACGTTATATGAATGACACTGAATAAATTTGGAAACTCTTCTTTCCAAATTAGCACAGTTTTGCTCACGATTAATATGACATCGATTTGAACAATAATTATGTAACTATTGTATTCGTGTGTAACAATTATGCTTCACCCTTTTCTGCTCATGAAATAAGAAAAAAGCAACGGATAGATTTTTTTCGGACAGATAAATGGAATCCCGGCAAAAGCAACGCGGTCTCTTCTGTGTGAATATGAGGTCGATCCAATTATTTACCAAAGAAAAAATAGGAAAAGAAACTATTCAAAACCACCACTTTTATCAGATATGTGTAATCGTCCAAGCAAAAAAAAAATAATAATAATCCATATAAATAAATGAAAATACAAAACTCGCTATAATCCATATAAATAAATGAAAATACTGCCTGTTATTAGACAGTTTGCGATTTTTCGTACGGAAATCAAAAAGATAGAAAATGAAAAATTAATAAGACATTTAAAAATTTTTCATTTTCATCACTTATGTAACGGAATTTTTTCAAGATTTTCGTAGGGAATTTCGTGTGCAATTTGCGTATGACGAAACGAGTGCGCATTCATCTGCGCATCAGCTCCCCGATTCATAATGGACGCCAAAGTTTAGCTCCGTCGAAGAAAAAGTTTGAACGTACAGTGCATTTCGACAGCACAAACAACTCTATTAAATAAACATGAATTACCTACTGCAGTAGCTTAAGCAAAATGTTGATGAAATATCTATTCTAAAATGTTGATAACTAACTTTCGAATCGACTGGACTAATCCACTTTGAACAGGGACGAATACTGCAAGGGAAACAAATTTCGTTTCGAAAAAATGAAAAGTCGGTTTCTTGCGCACAGCGCAACTTCTTTGACGAAAACAAAAAATAATCATGAGCAAATACGAAATTGCCACTTACATTATGTCGTTTTCGTGTTTTTTTTATTCGTACGAAAAATCCCAAATTGTCTATTATTTAAGAAACTGAATCAAAAATGTTTTATTACTGGAAAATTAATCAAAGATTTTTTTGTAAGAAAATTCAATTTTTATTGATAAGCAGATAAAGACAACTAAGTAGGAATAAATGAAGAATGAACAGAAACACTGTAGGAATATATGTAAATATGCTATAAATATGTCTTTAATATCTTCGGTATTTAAACGCACAGTGCTCCTCAGAGAGAAATTCTTTCCTGATAATGCTCACAACACAATTTGGAAAAACTTTTCTGTTATTTTTCTCAAGCCAGTATATCTATATTGCTTGTATAAATAATAAAAGTTAATTAGATAACGGTCTAAAAATCATACATGTTATGAATATTAATCTATGTGGGAGGGGCGTTTTCCCCGACATGGCAGTAGCCTAAAAGTTCAACTGGCAAATCTTTTTATTTGCGGCTCCAATTTGTATGGCTTAATTTCACGATTTTCAAATAATTCATAGAATAGTTTTAAAAATCTCCATCGAAATTTTTGTCGCTTGAAGAGAATTCAGAACTGCTATCCGAGCCGCACTTAGCCATATCGTATACCTCAAACAATACTAAAAGTAGCTACAGCTCGCGTTTCAGCAGGCCGATGACGTCACGGGGATGATCGCTCCACATCCAAAATGGAGCGCGACGGATTTTACGAAATACGTATATAAACGCAGTTTTTTATATATTTAGAGAAATTTTTGGCAATTTTTAATATTACTACATTAATTTATTTTCACTCTAGATTATTTAGACAAAAATTAGTTTTTAAGTGGTACTTGTCCTTTAATGTCAAGAGACGCAGCACCGATCAGATTAAGGGACCAGGTATTGACGTTTCAAATCCGACAAACGGAAATATACCATCAACCCAGTTGCATGATCCATCTTTTCAACCATTGCTCAGTGCAGCTAAGGGAATGACATCGTAAGGTAACCGTTTAGAAGCACAAACCTCGTTTGAAGCACCTGAGGTAAGATCTGAAGTTTCTGTTGAAGAGTATCATGATGATGATGATGATGGTGATGACGATCATGATCATGATACCAAAGAAGACGATGCAGTGGATCGTATGCAAAGTAATATCACTGATTGACGGAACCTTGATCTCAAACTTCGTCGAGATAGGTTGTTGCGACATCTTCAGGAGCGGCCCGACCTTATTAGCTTCCTTCGATCAATGGCCGCTTGCTTCCTGGATCCCATATTAACACCCTAATTGATGATGTGATGAACAATAATACTCAAAAGTTTCTACCGGTCGGCTCGCGTGAATTTGCCAGTGTTAAAAGTACTAAAAATTCCTGATGAGTTGATTACAAATCCGTTTTATAGAACAGGCTTGTCAGGTCATCATGCGAGTACATCCTGGATACCCCCTACCCCATCACCGATGCATACAAGGAGTAAGAAACCTCTTCTGTCACTCGACGTGAGGGATTGGGCAACGTTAAAATAATAAGAATTAGAAAAAAAAAAGTTTGTAAATTCGTATGTAATAATTACGTAATTGTAATAAATACTGAGTATTATGCTTTAATTCCCCTGTGTTTTCCCACTTTATTTCCAAAAATTTAAATTCAATGCCACAAAAAATAATTAATTAAATAAATAAAGTAATTACACCCACAGATACACACACACACATAAACAAATTGTAACATTTCAATTCAAATTTATTAATTCTATACAACAGTTTTACATTTTCTTTTTAAATTTGTGAAAATACATTAAAAGGTGTACATATTTGATTCCATTTACAAGTACAAACATCGTTGAATTTACTGGTTAGTTCGTCAGCGAGATATTCGCATCTCACGATCTGGTCGTTCCATTCCAAGCCATCTGTGTACGTCTTCTTCACGATGGCATCCATTGAAAACCCGTGGGCTGATAATTTTAGGTAATGTAGACAGTGGTGACCGCAGGCTGTTGCAAGGGGGCTTTGAACCATTCGATTGTTGAACGTCCATTTGTCGGCTTTTCTAATCATGAAGGTATGGAATTGTGCAGGGGGTGGATTACTGAAACTGTCGAAGACGAATGCATGTTTACATGTGGGTATAAAAAACGCCACCCATTGAGTTCCAGATTTACTGGCATTGTCCGTGATTACAATCAGTAAAGAAGGATACACGGGAACGAGTTGCAGGATCACTTCTGCTGGGAAGACACCTTGTGTCAGCGGTGCTGTGTATGCATCGCCTTCTAGGGCATTCCACAACTGAACGGTGTTCATTAAATTTTGCACTTAATTTGTAAAATCAAAACTAACCGCTCTGTCTTTATTGATTTTCAAGATGTTTTGAAATTGATAATATGCAATCAGATGGGGCTGGGCAGATGACGTCTTCAGTGGCTGGGCAAATTGAAGCTCTATGTTTTTTAATTAGATTACAGTGTTCTGTAAAAACATTTCTGTCTGTCGTCAGGTCGTACGAAATAATCATATACCCCGCTGCGAAGTCGGTTTGTGAAATACCAGTGTCACGATCTTGCTGCCATAACCCGAGAGCTTTAAGCATATGAACGAATTCTCGGAAGTGTGATCCAGACATGAAGTCGGGAGAAAAGGGGTGCTGAGGAATGGCTTGTGTATCGAGCGACAAAGAGAAATAAGAAAGGTTAAAGTGTTGAAAATTGTATGGATTCGATTTAAATAAACCATTTGTGCTTCGCTGTCGACAAAGACGAAAATGAGTTTGGAGGGAATCTGACCTGTGACGAGATTCTGCACCGTGTGGTTTCTCATACCCATCGGTATATTCACATTTCTCATTTCCACATGACAGAGTGGATAAAATGTGTTAATGCTCTGTAGAGTTTTTGCATGTGCGATTAAAGTCGCAGCACTCAATTTCACTCGTTCAACATTCAAAGTCGCACGTTCGATCATCACACGATAGTTCGGATTTTTGGTGTCTGACATGAGCATAAAAGGTGTTTTACTGCGGTACTTCTTAAACGAAGATCCACTGAATTCAGTAAAAAACGACTTTGGCGAAAAATGACGACATGAAGTGCCCCAAAAAGTTGATAAGTGTTCCCAACGGCCAATTTTTTGTGTTGTTTAAAACCGATGTTCTCGTCGTTTATGCACTCGAATTACCCTGCCGTGTCTTTACAAATCCAGTCGTTGTAAACTGCGTTGCCTTGGCTTGACTTCCGTAATTCAAAAGCTTTTCCAAATAAGCACGGTAGGGATATAAGTTGTTGCTATGACTGATTAGCGGGTCGCCCAGATAACAATCGATTTGTGAGAAAAGCGAATGTAAGAAGAGATTTACAGGTCCTTAACCATCAGAGTCTGGCATGAGATCTTGACTGTCTTTAACGATTTTCACTGTCAAACTCAACATCATCTGTCTTAAATCCACATAATAGTCGGCTAATCCAGGTATATTGAATTCGATAAGTCCGGAGTCTGTAATCACCGTTGATGTTTGATAACCGATCACGTGTCTATGCTCCTGCTGACCATAGGTAGGTGGAATAGTGAAGAGATCCAATTCACAATTAACACATTCAGTGCTGTCTTTATGAATGATACATGCCATTTTTTAAAGTCTTAGTCTAATACAGTGTTCAGTGGTCGTATGTCTTTCCTTTTTTTCTTCGCTTTGAATGACAGGTTGGCTGATTGCTTTGCTTAAGAAGGAATGTTTTGAATACGTCCTGCACCTTTGGTCGTTTACGAGTTTTACGTTTGAAATGCGTTTATTATTATTATTATTTTTAGCTTGTCCATAACCACGTTGAACCCTCGTACCCAAGTCTTGAAGTAATGTGACCGCCTGTCTCGTGCATTCATGAAACCAACGATTGTTTGAGATTCTGCCTGGCCATCACATCGTTAAGAACTGACATACTGCCTTTTACGGCGTGTTTACCAAGAATTTTACCCATTGATTTGAGTAATGGTGTAGCTCTATGTAACAAATTTGTAAATATGGATCCGAGACCACTGCCAGACTGAAATGGAGTACCCCGAAACACAGGCAAGCCGCGTCCTTCTTGATTTAAATAATGCTGTAAAAACACATTGCTGTCTGGTGCATATGGGACGTGCATCTTGAATTAGACGAGATAAAAATACAACCGATGTACTTCTTCACGATGATGCTGATGAATTTGCTGTTTATGTCGGCACCGTAAATTGAGACGTCCATTCACTACAAAGGTTTCTTACGGAAATGCAGTTTCACCACAGTCTTCCCTGAAATAAAGGACATAAAATCACCATGATCTGAATGAACAGCGATTTCAATCGTGTCAATGACGTTTTTACTTAAGGGAAAACAGTCAGGTGAATGAAAGGTTTGATAAATTACTTCATGTCTTGCATGCGAAACAGGAATGATTCGTAGGAGCAGCGCATATATGTTACCTACGACTTGAGGTCGAATGATGTCTGTATATATATGCAATATCGATGTATTCCTCTTGTAAGATCGATCAGTGTCGAACGTTTGCCTGTTTCAAGCAGCGAATCAGCGTGATCTAGGTGTAACATGTAACACAGAGCCTCGCTAAAACTTATGTAACGTCCCTCCGAGCATATTGAAATGAAAACACTTGTTAGGTGTGAGATTGACGTTGTAAAAATATAGCTCTGATTGAGAACAGATTTAATGATCACATTTACAACATCTCTTCGGTTATCCTAATACCCTTCAGGAATTTTTAAGATGCATTGTTCTGGTGGTTCAGGTGGATCGTAAATAACGTACCCGAGAAACCGTCGGTTGCATCCTTTAAGGGAATTGACACAGATAATTTCAATTTCTTGTTCAGAAACCTATCCGGCATAAAACCAATATTAGTGATTGCAGGAAATTCAATGAAGACATCTGTGGAACCGGCAAACTGCCCAAATTCACCGACCAGGTTTGTCTCGACATTGATGACACTAAAACTGTCTTATAGAAAATTGATAGCTTCAAATCTTTTTCGCAATTTGGTACTTTTAAATTCAACGATCTTTTGGTATTGAGTGGAAAAGTTTGGATACCTTAACGTGTGTCACGAACTTGCGCAGTGGAAGTTGTGTAGGACAAGGAAAATCATATACAAGGAGCATATAATTTTTTTTCTTTTAATAACCAATAAATAGAATACAAAAGAAAGATAAGAATAAATTTACACAACATAAATATTAAGAATGGTTATAAGGGTATTCCCCTAACACGAGGAAAAACCTCTTTTGATTCAATAAACAATTTATCCCTGAAGGGATATCACTAAAATATATAAAAGGCTCTTAAGGCCTTTAAACTGATAATAAGACACCCAAAACATCTTCACAAATCACAAAATTTTTTAACCGAAGTAATTATAGCTTTAATTTACCCCGTTATTCATTTGATTTACTTTCTGGTCAAAACATATGAAATTTTAACACTTGTAAGCAATAAAGTCTCT
>JAHWFO010008809.1:208158-250446 GCA_023313115.1 Rhysida immarginata
TAAAACTAATTTGACATAAGCTAAGCTCAATAAGCTTTTTAATAGTAGCCTCTCTGCCAAGCATTAACTACCTAAGTCCTAAGAAAATTTTTTTTTAAAAAAAACTCAACTAATACCAAAAGCTACTCTTAACTCAATAAGCTTTCATGAGTTCAAAGGACGATTGGAAACCTCTACATACCAATAATGTGCTAATTAGTATACCTAACTATTATAAATTAAATTTTATGGCTAAAGACTCTAGCGCTATATACATAAATATATGCTCCTGTTTTTCACACAGAGACTCCACTTTCCAATAACTAATTTAATCCAAATCACATGAAGTAACAATGTCTCCCCGACGTGCTATGTTAAAACGCACGACGCCATCTAATCTCTTAATGTCTTGATAAGTAAATCAAATGCCAACCAATATTTAAATTTTCTTTGGGCGGGTAAAAAAAAAATTTGGTTCGAAACCACGCTCTGCTACCACATAAATATATGCTCCTTGTCACGAACATGCGTAGTGGAAGTTGTGTAGGACAAGGAAAATCTTGTACAAGGAGCATATAATTTTTTTTATCTTTTAATAACCATTAAATAGAATACAAAAGAAAGATAAGAATAAATTTACACTACACAAATATATTAAGAATGGTTATAAGGGTATTCCCCTAACACGAGGTAAAACCTCTTTTGGTCAAAACATATGAAATTTTAACACTTGTAAGCAATAAAGTCTCTGGTTAAAGTCTTGCCTTGAACAATTTATTTCAACTGTTGGCCGCAACACAGAAAGCGGTTACGCAAGTGCGTTGATCATCTTGAATCCGCAGGGCAAGGAAAGCTGCAAAAATAATTAACGCCTAATTAGTAAAATATTCAGCTCCCTGCGATTCTAATGCTAAAACATTACTACTCTACCTTTAATGGACCACATCTATAAAAAGCTCATTAGGTTTAAATGTTAAAACTGTATGACCCTTGCAAAATATTAAACACTATATGATTTAGTATCATCTATTATGCAGTGCCCTAACATGCCCCTGGCACAATTGAAAATTTAACCTCAGGACCCCACTAAGCTAAGCCAAGCACTATTTACTTAAATACAAAACACTACTTTCTCTAAAATACAGCTTGGAGAGAGAAGAGCAGGGAGACCCATGCCGTTAAACTATTATGAAGCGAGGGCATGTAAAGTACGTTTTAAATAATTAGAGGAAATTCGGCTTACCTCGAGATTGGGATGAAAGCACTGAGACTCTCCCTTAGGAAGCCTCTAACGTACCAAGGAAAGACTCCGGCAATGAAGTCGCTCGGCGTGAAATTCACAAATTCTTCCTCCGACTGGAATGGCACACACACTATTGGTGATATGCAAACCAAAGACACACTATGGCGAAGCTCACATCTGGGGAGAAGCATTCATAGTCGTATCCTGGTCCGAGATATCTAGACAATCCCGTCATGAATGATGCCTTCCGCTCGATAGGAGCGAACAAGTTTCTCCTGGAGAAGTTGGCCTTTCGTTCTTCGTAACTCACTGACCAGTGGTGGCTCGTCCATAAGCACTGCGGCACTGCGGCACCGCAGCACCCCCAGTTTCACTTTCGATCTCGATAAAATTCAATATAAAGTGTCTTTTTTCTGTAATATTATTCTTATACATGTATATTACATGATTCTTAAGCTTAATGTCGCTAACTATTCCTTAGTTCATGAAAAAATTACAATTTTCTGACGTCACAATGGCAGCTTTCTCATCTAGAAGCTCTGGATGGGATTCATTAGGCTGAACCTTAGAACATCGCTAACGAATAGAACTTCGGATTCTCCTTAGTATTTTGCTCAGTCTCTTTCCCGGGAGAACAAATTAAGTTTAGAATGTCATTAGTCCTAGAAGAGATAACGTAGCACTTAGCTGAATGCGCAATCTCTGAAGCACAACGCTTGAGCAGTTTATCTTCTTCTATAACCTTCGTCGTTCTCACTCCTCTCTAAGGTTTCATTAGCCTTTGCTTCAAACTGTGTTTTTGTTCATGCTTTCTACTCCGTGAAACTCTGGGCAACCTCCTCCGTTCAATCTCGCAGGCTGAATCTCTTTTCTTAATCTCCCGCTCATCGCTCTCTCCTTTGCGCAGCCGGCTATGACGCTTCCTCCGCGCTCTTCCTCTTTCAGGGACTATATCTAAATACGAGGGCGATTGATAAATAAGGTCTCCTTAGCTGTAACATTTTTATTTGTTAACCAATTTTCAAAATTCTTTTTGTATCCTATACTCACATTTGTCCTGTATATAATGCACTATTCACTTTTCGACATAATCCCCATCCCTTTCCACGCATTGCGCCAACACGTGACTAGTTGCGTGAACCCGTTGCAGAGGTATTCCGGAGTTGTTGTCGACACCAGGATTGAATGGCAGCTTTGGACCCTCTTCTGGAGTACGATAACGTTTGCAGCGCCTACATTTCAAAGATGAAAAATTGCAGTTCAAAAATGAAAGACTTTGCACATTGCGACTTTCACCACTTCCCAAAGAAGAAAGAGCCCCTTAAGGGACATGAGTTGGTTCTGAGGGAGAGGTAAACGCTGCCATTCAGTCCTGGTGTCGACAACAACTTCGGAATTCCTCTCCGACGGGTTCACCTAACTAGTCACGCGTTTGCGCAATGCGTGGAAAGAGATGGGGACTATGTCGAAAATTGAATAGTGCATTACATAGAGGACAAATGTGAGTATAAGATACAAAACGAATTTTGAAAATCGGTTAACAAATAAAAAAAGTTACAGCCATGGAGACCTTATTTATCAATCGCCTCTCATAGATGTCTCTTTACTCCTGAGAGCGCCATCTGTTAACTTTGTTGTGCAATGGCTGAACTCCAGCATTATTTCTTTGCTTCTTGCTAGAGCTAAGAATACTGGAGCCAAACGCTGTCGCAATATTTTGCGACAACGTGACGATAAATTCGGGAACGCACTTAAAGAGTGTATTTTAATTCGGTGACAGAGTGAAACGCCCCTCTATGTATGTATCGGACGAAATATTAAAGATCTTGCAGAAATCAGGTGAATTAAAATGAATTCCGAAATTCGGTTGTAAACTCATTGCGATGACTTGCTTTGAAGAAGTGTTGTTGTTGTTGTTGTGACAAAAGAAGACATCTTTCAAATACGCCTGCAAAACCAGTTCGACTTCGAGTATGAAAGACGAGAGCGTTGGATTTCTCTCAGGTGGTAAAATGTTGATTTTATTTCCTCCTCGATTTGATCGAGCTTAAAACCGAGTATAAAATTATTGTTTACGACTGTAATGTTCTTGAAAAGAGCAGGGAAATGCGTTTCCGTTAATGCAACCTCCCATCGGCCTTGGAAACGTAGCGTACATGGTAGTCATGTGATAAAATGCGCCATTGTGATGAGTTGTTTTTTGCCATCTGTTGCGGTATTCGAGGGTAAAGTAACATAGAAATCCGTGTCTTCAAACATGATGTTGATGATGTCGAATCACAAACGCAACTGATCAATTACACAGCGTTTTAAATGTTTAAAAGGTCGTTTGCATGAACCATACCATTTCACAAAAGCTTCACACACTTTCCGTCTTGTGCGCCACCGAATAATTCGTTTATTATTACATACTTCAGGCATTTTCGCCTTTTGCAACTCCTGTTTGTAGAATACCCCAGCAATCACATCACCGCGATAATCTTTTATTTTATACACAATGGGTTTTCTGTAAATGATTATTGAGACTTCAAACACTTTCTCAGTCCAATTCGGAAGATAACCCTTATCAAAGACGTTTTTCACTTTCGAAATACGTACGTGATCACCTATTTATAACCTCGGTGTTGTTTGCAGAGCAGCTGTGTAATAGTGTCGCATTTTCAACCATAGTGCCGGTACATTACTCTCATTAACTTCAGATGGTGCAATTCCCAGTGATCTGTGAATACGATTGTTGTAACTTAGCACGAGATCAGGTAAGACGTTGATGTACCTACGTGTGTTGACATATGTAAAATACCTAAACATCCGGGTTTTTAAGGTATGATTAAATCGTTCGGTTGTTGCGGCCTTCACATCGGATTTGGTTGCAAAGAAATTAATGTTAAGTGCTTTAAAATAGTCTTGAACTTGTTTATTTAAGACTATTACCTTTATCACTGTTCACTTTTAGTGGCACCTGACTATCAGTGAAAAAATTTTGAAGCGCTTGCCCCATCTTCGTTTTTAGTGGGACAACCCATGCTAGACGAGAGAAAACATCGATGCAGGTAAGGAGAAATTTATACCCGTCGTTCTGTTTAGACAGATTCGAGAGATCCACCAGATCAACTTGAAATTGGTCGAATGGAGAAAAAAACTCCTTCAGTTGCGTGGATAATCATGTCGAACAGGTTTATGTACTGTGTAAGCTGGAACACCACTTAACCATTCAACAGTCTCTTTTTCAGAATGATTTGTATGTATTGCCAAATCGCACACACCACTGAACCTGGCAGAGTGTTGAGGATTTGTAAATGCTTCATCCATGACGTGATTGTAAATAAACCATTTGCAACATACCTGTGAATTTAAAACTGTTGTTAAAAATTGTAAAAGAGACTGCGCAGAACATGGAGTAAACTAAAAAACGCAGTTGAATATCAAATAAGTAAAACAATTCACCCTACCGAGGAATACCCGAAACAAATTTTGCATAGGTTGGACAACACAGGAAATATTCCTGCATTCGCTTCATCACGCGGTGAAAAAAAACTGCGCCCAACGCTTAACTTTAAGCTGGAAAAATTCCTGTCAAATGCAGGAGAGTCTGGAAACAAAAGTCGCAAACAACATTTCATGACATCAAACACAGTAAAAACAAAAACGCAGGTAAAGGAAAAAGGAAAACGAGGATTGACCTTAACACTGTATGTACAATGGGTTAAAAATGGGGATTGGACGAAAAATGTGGGCACTAGAGTCACAAAGAAATGAAGTCAGACTACCACTCAAGCAGTGAATGAAAATCTGATGCTCACCCCACTGGCCTGTGTAGGGTACACAGTCGAGTGACAGTGAAAAGACAAAGTGAATTTTTAACCAAATTTAAATTAAAACTCGTATAGAACGTTACCAACATTGTGTAAACTACGCTTGCTCTTAAAAAGAGTAAATCATGAGAGACAGCATTATTTAAAACAAACATCAAACTGAGCAACCAGAACGCAAAAAATCACAGAGATGTAGAAAATTAAACATTCTTAGGGAGAAACTGTATTTATACAAGTTTGCGATGTCAATTGTCAACCCTCTAAAACTACAGGTCAGAATTGTCAGTAGTCAATTGAAACAATGCACCCATTATCAGAAAATTAAAAACAAACAATACACCTTGAAAGAGAAGTAGTTTTATTTAGAAGAAAGTGTAAAAGGGCTTGGAAAAAATTTGGTTGCATGAGAAACAATAGTTAATTGGTAATTAGGCAATCAAATTGTGGGTATCAGTCATCTTAACAATTCCTCCCACAACGGGTATATATAGCGGATCAAAGCTATACATATTGTGAGACAAAATCATAATTGCGTTTTTATGAGTGCATCAGGACCCCTTGTCTGACACCTTGGTGCTTCACTGCAAGGCACTCTTCAGGACAGGGATGCTTCACTGCATGACAAACCAAGTATTATAAAATTAATATTATTATTAACCTCAGAACATCGGAACATGGCCTCAATCACGTGATTAATCAAGAAGATGTCATCAGACAGATAAGTGACCACACCCAGGAATGGAAGCTCGATCAAAAAAGTAATCAAACAGTCCCAAATCAAGGAAATTCAAAGGTAAATACAAAATTAATTGAAGGTAATTTGCAGCCCAATGCTCAAAGTGTACACCTGTGGCATCAGCAGTCGCGTGAGTCCAAAAACAGAGCGTCAGCAGGGTTTCAGTGCCTTTGGAATGTGGAGGGGTAGAGCCAGTGCCTTTGGAAATGGCAGGTGTAAAAACAATGGGACTGGTTTGTTTTCCAAAAACAGCCCCTCCATATTCCAAAGGCACTATAGGTGGACACGTACTGGTTTGGATATTAAGGTTTTTTTTCACGTTTAATTTAATCCAATTTAGGACAATTTTATCCTACAAAAACTGCGCAATTCTGCCACTTGGCGCTCTTATGATTACATCTGGATGGAGCCTATATTTGTCAATACATATAGCATTGCCTTTTTTATTATTTTTTTAATATCAAATTTTTTTTAATATCACATATCAAATAAATTCAAATCATTTGTTGATGTTCATTTGAAAGCATTTTAATTGCTGATGTTCATTTGAAAAGGGTTACTTGCACGTCATTTTTGAAACTGTGAGAGAATCGTATTTCATTTCAAATTGCTTTGTGAAAAATTTGCTGCTTTAAATTTGGTAAGTTCATTTTTTTTTGTTCTCTATTTAGATGACATTCACTCCAAATGTAATTTCAAATATAGTTCAAACGAAGTTTTTTATTATTTAAAAGGTAACTTAAATGCCTCGCAGAAGAACATTGACAGGACGGGGGGATGGGAGACTCAGAGATAGGGAGGGACATTTCAATGCTTCCAACTTGAAGTAGTAATTTTGGATATTTATTAAGTGTTGTCTAGTTTTCATCATTCAAAGTTTATTAATAAGCAAGATTAAGTCTACAACAATAACACCTATATTTCCCCCCCTCAGAAATATGATCGAACTTCGATCAATGGGGGATCCTAGTTTATAAAAAAATCTTTAACTCTGTATGGTTAATGCTTTGCTTTACTGTGATAGCAGTTTACTTTTGCAGTTTACTGAAATACTGTAAATGGATTTCACAAGCAGTAATTATTTCATTTAGTAAGAACTTCTTCCTGTTGGTTTCATCCTTATTGCCCCGAGCCCTTCAGTTGTAATTCAAGTTGTAAATTTGTAAATACTTAGACATTTTTGTAAATAAAACATTCAAAAATAATTTTATGTATACACATTTTATATATTTTAATTATATGAAATCTAAGCACAGAATAAATCACAGAATTATATGAAATCTAAGCACAGAATAAAGAAAATACATAAACTCTACGTAACTGTTGACATGCATTAATGTTATATCAACTTGCTCTCATCCTTGCGAAATCTGAAAAATGATAGTTTTTCACTATTCCCACGATTATTACCGCATCAATTGCAGAGCAGTAATTACGTTTCGAGATACGCATATTGGTGATGTGAAAGTTTTCAGTAATTCATTAATTTGAGCCAAAATTAATAATATAATGGGTGGTTATCCTATCGCACCATAGAGAAATGCTGTGATCATATCATCTGCTAGTTAGTGTTACAGCGTCGCCACTAGACTCTATTCCCTTGCAGGAATCAAATTAATTATGTGTGCAAAACAAGCAATATGCTTTCTGGCACCAACAAATTCATTTACTGCTTTAACTATCTTTGATCCATTGTCAGTAACTATGGCCAGAATTCTATCTTTATCAATCCCCCATCTCTCTGTTTCGCCATTAAGAACCGATTTCAAATACTCAGCAGTGTGAGACTGATCTAAATCAATTAAGCTATATCGCTATCGTATCGTCCATCCCTACGCTAGAGTGCACTCGCGAATGTTTGCCTCAGTAAATCAAGGGAGTGTAGCTTGTCTTTCCTTATTCTGTGATGCAACGGCTGAGCCTAACTAGATTGCTGAGGCTGGGAAGAAATTTGTTCTACAACTATATGGTGACAGAGACAGTAGGCCACTTCAAGAGTTGAGGTACCACTGTTTTACAAAATCACTTAGAAACATTAACTTTAACATGGCTTCTCTGCCTCAGAAGTGCTACAGAAGCTGCTCTTCAGTATCATTCCTATGGTTTGGTTTGTTTGGTATTAACGGTCTTTTCAACTGCCATGGTCATTTCAGGACGGCGTTATCGGGGCCGCAAATTTTGCCTCGCAAGGGTTTTTTAACGTGCAGCCGGCAAACGACTACACGGGCCCTACAGCTTTACTTCCCTTCCGAAGTAAGTGCGTGATCTCAGGATTTTCCTCCTGAAAAAATCCTCGTCGTCCTCGGCCGGGGTCGAACCAGTGTCCTCGGGCATCAGAGGCGATCACGCAACCACTGAGCCACCGAGGCCGATGTATCATTCCTATCGCACCTATCAGCAAGATCAGAAATGGTTGGGAAATGACTTGTTGGCAACAGTATGGGGCTGAAACAGAACTCAAGAAGGACTAGTTCCTATTTCAACAGATAAAAACCTGCTTGTGCAGACCTTCTAACCATCATTTCCTGTACATGCCATAAAGTTTGCACAACAGATATGTGTAGCAGTAGGAAAGCTGGTTTACAGTGTTCAGAATGTGCTTGAATAGTCATAGATTGTCATGTTTTAATTCAGAAGTTGTTTATGAGCAACAAGAATGTCATGATTGTATAGAAATGCAGTTACAAGATTTGTTTGAGTCTACGTAATAGTAATTGTAATTTTTTGCTTCCTTTTTCTCATTAAAAAATATAATTCTTCATAACTTATTGGTTCCTTAGTGTCCCTTGCACGATATTTTTACCACACAAGCTTGAAAAAGAAATAAAAACTTGCAGTAATCTGTAAAGTCTCACAATATCAGGATCGTACATTAGATTAACGCATTGACTATCTTTGTAGGCTTGTGGTGCCTAAACGGTTAGTTCTACATGAAAAATGCATAGAGCATTTTTTGTAGAAAACCACCAGGGGAAAAATTCTAGTTTTGCTATGTACTTAATTGAGAAATTTGAAAAAAAAAAACAATTTTGGCGGCAAGATCCGCGGAGGGGGGGGGGGAGAGGTTCAAAATCAATATGTTGTCCACAACAGTCTTCATAACATATTAAAATTTGTTCCAGCTTTCCCTTATTCAATCCCTTTACTAACGGGCCTATTGACCCCATTCTGTTTCAAACTCATTGTGAGGGTGCTCTAATCAAAGTCAACTTCCTGATCCCAACTGAACTTCCAATGGTTGTTTATGGTTGCTATTTTCACTGTTATTAATTAGTGTGCTTTTTTTCCTTTGACTATTATTAATTTTTATTTCCTTTCACTAGGATGCATTTCAACTCTTTCTTGAAAACATTTTATTATATCTTATTTAAATTATGTTAATTAATTGTCCAGAATGATTAGATGATTATTAAAAATTATAACATCATCTGTTTTTAAATAAAATTGATTGCAAAAAAATTTAGTTTGTAATATTTCTATGACCACTAATGCATAGAAGCCTCATATGATGTATTCAAGAAGAAAAAACATGAAATACATGAAAAATACATATTTAAATTTTTCTATGCTATTCGAATCTTTAGTTAGTGAAATATGAAAAAAGCAAGTTTACTACCATGCCAGCAACTGAAAAACACAAGTGAAACTGTATGATAATAAAATTCTACAATATTTATAATAGTGAACTTTGTAAAATATTAATATTTAGAGTATATTTTATTAATTTTTCTGTATTTCTGGTTTGTGCAGAAATATCGAGGAATAAAAAAATAGCTACTTGACATGTTTACCTTGCTTGTATTCCTTTACTAATGGATGACAGGAAGTGGGATTGGGATCGCTGACCTACTTCCTGTTCACATGACTACTTTGTTTGTTGTCGAGTTGAATGGGGTATAGCCTATTTATTTTTGTAATTCCTTTATTCTTGTAGGCTATGAATGGGGTCAATAAGGAGCGTTATCTTCTCAGAGCGAGTGAATTCAAAATGGCCGACCTCGCTCGCTTCGAAAGACAGTACCGTAGTCAACAGTGTTTAGATCTCCTCAGAGATATGTGATTGCGAGATCGCATTAATCCTATAGAGAGTTAGACCAAGAACAATTCAAGAAGAGATATTGACTGGCATAAGAAATTTTTATCAGTTATCAGGGAAATCGGCAACAGCATTAGCGGAACGTGAGACCAGGGGATTAAAGGATTTCAGTATACAGACCATATAAACAATCCTGTTAGTGATTATTTATTATAATAAATTTATTAATATAATTTATTGGCGTACCACTCTCTAAGAGTGAAGGTCTATGTGTTCGTTTCAGAAACTCAAATTTTTTTTTTTTTTGCTGAAAACGACTTAAAAACTCATGATTCGGAAAGATATGTTGAAATTTTGAAAAAAAAAAATTTCCGTCTGTACATATGTGACCAATTTTGTGCAGCTAACTGACTGAGTGAGCGAGTGATCAACGCAAAGCCCAAACAATAAGGCCTAATAACTTGAAATTTTGTACAGAGGTTCTTTACAAAATGCAAGTGAGCACTAAGAAGGGGTTTTTCGAAATTCAACCCCTAAGGGGGAAAGTGGGGTTGAAAGTTTGTTAACACATTAACTGGTGTTGCACTATATACTTAATACATTAACTGGTGTGGCACTACAAACGTAACACATTTACTTGTGTGGCAATACCTAGTTAACCATATTAACCTCTTTTAGAGAGGGGGGTAACGAATTATTAACAACGAGCATAAATGTGATTATGCAATGACAGGACATAGATAAGGCAGTGTTTATCGAGGAGGTTAAGGAATCACACGGGTCTCCCTTGAACTCCCTAAAAGCGTCCAGACGATTGGCGAAAATTTGTGTGTTTGGCAAAAAAAGAGAGAAAGAACGAGTATTGATCAATGAAATTTGCAACAGAAAGATAAGAAGCTATCCGGGCATTGGAAACATCTGAACAACGAAAGCTCCGCTAGAGGAGGAGGGTATAAAGCTTCTATGTCAAGGGCAAGGGAAATTTTAAAAGATAGATCTAAAGTATCTAGTGATGCTCCCGGGGGTGAAGATGGATAACATTTTAATCTGAGACAGAACAACAAGAGGGTAAGTAAAATCCCGGGCAAAGTGTGTAATATAAGTAGGTTCATTAAGAATGATGGTTCCATCCCACATCTGAGAATTATATAACAAAATTGAATTTGTAACATTACGTAGAATTCCTGTTGTTCGGGCTTTTCTTAGAAGTTAACATTTTCTTGGAAATATTTAATAATGATCAGTAACTGGAGATAATGGAGAGTTAGCAGACTATTGAGAAAGAGTGAAAGATGACAGGAGGCAGTCCCTTCGTTCGAGCTACAGTTGACGACATAATCGATAACAAAGCATACATGAACTCAACTCTTCAAACCAAAAACCATATGGTGTTATGTCCTATAATAACCTTTCGAAGGATTATAACAATAATTCATATCTATCGAAATGCCATCGAAGAAATGAATGAGTATTGAGCAGAGATGACGAAAAGTTATCCGGGCATCGGAAACATCTGAACAACTGCTTCGTCTTAAGAAGGAAATTGTAGAATTACTGAAAACAAATTTATTATTTAATTTCATGAGGTTGTTGTTTTTAACCTACAACTGTAATTATCTCGGGGAACGCCGGGTGCCTCTGCTAGTCTCTTATATTCTCTAAAGAAGTAAAATAGGACCTCAGTTCATATACCAGTTATCATTAAAATGACCTCGGCAATAAAATGCCGAAGTTTGTTACCACAAATTTTAATCACTCCCTGTATACAAAATCTTAATTCTATTTTTTATTTATTAATAATAGTAGCAATACTAAATCCAAATTTATTACGAGCTCCAGAAAACTTCAATCCAACAAACGCATTAGTTATCCCAGTTCACATTCAACCAGAATGATATTTTTTGATTTGCATACAGTTCATAGTGAAAATACCTGTACCTCAAGAGGAAAATTAAAAAAAATAAACAGCAAATAATATTACTGAGCTATTATAAAAGAGGAAACATTGGTGTAATTCATGTCAAGTGTCATGAAAACGAAATTTTATTAATCAGTTTTGATCATCATGGAATGACTCGACAGAAGCAAGGCAAACATTAAGATAACCAATAAACAGAAATCATTCTCCATCACCCTAAAGAGAGAAATTAGAATATGTATAGTCTTTGATTGTAGCAGAGTGAAGGACGTTTTAACGTGTGCTCACAATCTGATGTTCAAATACCGTATCTATAATGTTGCGATTTTTGTTATTATAGAAATTTAACACTTATTGTTTGAAATATAGCCTCGTAAGTAAAATTTTATGTTTAATAATTTCGAAAAATCAATGTGCAGTAATTAATTAGAGTTTTAATATGTAGAGACAAGTCAATAAGTGAATTATCCATGATCGACTTGTGAGAAAATACATGTATACGGAAGAAATACTTAACATTGCATGTGTTTTAGCATTAAATTCGTGGAAAATGTTTTTCTGTGTTATTTTTTCTGGAAGTTGCAGTTTAGCAATTCACTATGCGTATTTTAGAATATTTTTTCCAGGATGGCAGAAAAATATTTTAAACTGAAGATAATTGTGGATAAAATACGCGTATTTGCAAAATGAAGTTACCCCTCCCCTGAAAAACCAAGAGTTGCTGATATTCAATAGTAAATGTATTTGATATTCTATATGATTTTTTTTGGAAAAGAGACTATAATGATGTTAATAGAAACTTGTTCAGGCAACTGAAATATTTTCCCATTATAATAAATCTAATTACAATGGAGATTAAAATTTTGTTTGATACTTATTTATTCATAAAATTTCTATTACGCTCTATAAAAACCATACATTAAAAATTGCCTCGTTTATTCTTTACGTATATAGCTGTGCAGAAAACAAGTTAATGCTAGCTTAATTACATAATAAAATGAATAAGATTTAAGGTGTTTTAAGAAAAATAGGTATTTCCTTTCAGAAATTTCCTTGGCTGAGATGACAGATAAAATTTTTTTCCCATTGCTTCTCAAGAGAGGCCGTCAGATAAATTGGAAACTTGAGATACCATTCCGATAAAGGATTGATATTGCCGAATTTGTTTCGAACGGCTTTGGCCATCGGCCCCCTCCCACCAATGGCAGAGGACAGATGTTAGCAGGGAGATTTGCATGAATATGTCAGGTGCCCTTCAGCTTCACTGCGCCCCTAATTTACGATCATTTACGACCGTTATCAGCGTCGTGCCTGCCGTCACACGACGAGGCCTGGGCCGCCGAGATTACTGTCTTACCGGCAGAAAAGTGCCACACAAACGTCGCGGGAAACTTGTCGCCCACCACCAATGAGTACTTGGAGGAGCAATGGCAGTTTTAGGAGGGTTGCATAGCAACGTTTCCCACGATCCTTTCCAACTGCTCGTGCCTTTTTCCGCCAATCGTCTCAAAGCGGCTCGTCGTTGCCACCTGTGGATGGCTCACGCGTGCGGCCCACGGAGGACTCAGCCAAACGACACCTCCGTCGCAACTCTTCGTCTTCTTGGACTTGTTCCAAAACATTTCGGTTGAAATTAATACGGAAGTAAGTGACGCCTTCTGTCTCTATTCCCTCCCCCCATTTTTTTTTTCTTTTTTTCTGAAATTTATGGATTATTTTTTCATAAACGGTGCGTTTCAAACAAATAAAATATTTAATGTTTTTTTTTCCTTCTTTTTGCTGGTGAAATTAAAAACCAAAATTTATTGATTCGACATTTTTCTTCGTTTTTTCTTCTTTTTATGTACTTATTGATTTGGTGTCATAAGTTGTAATTGTTTATCCCTTCGTTTTTCTCCTATATAAGGAAGAGAAATATGAGAAATATAAATAAATAAATATTTCACATTTCTTTTCGATTTAAATCTTATTTTTCCTATTAAATTTACTTCATTGGCTTTAGAAATAGACCGGGATTTAAAAAAATAAAAATATTTTCATTGAAAATATACTTGACGTCCATTTCTTCCAAAGATTTTCAATAATTGGATTTACCGGTATTCTATTTTGAAACGAACGGTATTCCCTTTTGAGAAATTATACTCTCAGAATTTCATGCAGAATTTATTTACGTGTGCAATAATTTTGAATGACATTACATGTAATAATATCAAAATTATTTTATATTTTTTACAAAAGAACAATACTAAACGCGTCTCCCCCCCCCCCTTTAAAACGCGTTTGGAAGAACTGTGTGAATTCCGCATGAGATATGATCCTGTAAAAAGGAAATCTAACAATACATCAGGACATGCTTAGTCCCGAAATGAAAAATACCACATATTCACATATTGCTGTAAAATTCTTAAGTTTTCTAATCTGTCAATCAAAAGAAATCAAATGGTATTTCCCTTTTAAAAAAATGATATTCTCTAGCTGGACTTTAGGTAGGCCTATTTTTATCAATATCTCATTGTTCGTAGACCTACCATTATGAATAGTTAATTGCCATCAGTAGTTTACATTTCTTAAGTTAATAATTCGCGTTTACACGCAAGAGCTATTATTATTCGATTTATTCTGCAACTAATAAGATGAATAAAAATTACATCCTGCTTTTTTTATAATTTTAAATAATTATTCAATGTTGACAACTTTTTTTAATTGTAAAATTATATAGTGATCTGTTTTTATAATTATTTCTAGCGAGCAATTGTTTCTATTTTTGATAACTGATTATATTTGGTAAAGTTACCCGGGTATTTTGAAGAATTGTTATTTATTAGAGAACATAACCCATCACATGATGAGTCTCCACTTTTCAGGTTCAAGGAGTAAAGAAATTAAAGTACTGCATTATTTATTTTAGCGTAGCTTAAACATTTTGTGATCAATAGTTTAGAGACACCAGCATTTTTGCGTCGCAGGCTTCAGATAACAGGAATTAGTAAGCGGTGGCACCTCCTTTTGCTCTAATGACAGCCTCCACTCTCCGAGAAGGCTTGCCACCAGCTTGCCCCTCCATTTCTGTCTCAGAGCACTGGTTAGTTCAGCCACGATGAAGGACGGCGTGGCCTGGCTGGTAGTCGACGTTCCAATTCATCACATAGATATTCAATGGGATTGAGATCGGGGCTCTGGGCAGGCCAACCCGTTGTCTCGAAACCAGTCGTGTACAAACCTTGCTTTATGGCAAGGAACATTGTCATGTTGATATAGAAAAGGCCCATTTCCGAACTGTTCCCACAATGTTGGCAGCGCACAGTTGTCCAAGATGTCTCGGTAAGCTATAGCATTCATCGTTCCTTTAACAGAAACAACCTAGCCCAGTCCGAACCATAAAAAGAGCCCCATACCATGATGCCACCTCCTCCAAATTTACAATGGGCACTACACATTCAGGTAGGACACGTTTCCACTGTTCGATGTTCCAGCTTCTGTTAGCTTCACACAACTCCAAACGTCGCCTGGAATTGTTATCACTGATGAAAGGCTTGTGAGTAGCACAAAACCTTGGAAACCCAGGGAATGGAGTTCCCGACGAAAAGAGATTGTTTTAGCAACACAGGAAGCAGAATTTCTGAACTCTGTAGCAACCATTTCAGCAGAAGATCTTCGAATGCTCCGGGTCACACGTGCAAGCAATCAACGATCTCTCTCTGTCAATTTCTTAGGTCTGCTAGTTCGTGGTTGCACTGTTGTTGCTCCCTGGGTCTTCAACTTCGCAATCATATTGCCGGGGTATTTGTAGAATGGTAGAAATCCACGGATTGACTTGTTGCACAAGTGGCATCCTATGATGGTTCCACATCGGAAGTCATTGAGCTCTTTTGAACGACCCATATCTTAATAATTTATACGATGCTATTTAAATAATTTACATATCATTGTCTGCGACGTTTGACACATTCCATGATTTATGAGGAGTGTTCCTAGACTTTTGGTCACATAGTCTATTACTATATGTTCAAAATGACAGCGTTTTTCGTGAATTTGATTTCCGTATATGTTTATTTATTTATTTATTTATTTATTTATTTATAATTAATTAATTAATTAATTTATTTATTTACTGATTTATTTATTTAGAGGACAAAACTTACAGTGTCGCCTGGGACCTAGTATGGTCAGAGACCGACAAGTAAAGATCCCAGGCGACGTCCTTCAATAATTCAAGTGAACAGTGAGATACATAAGTAATAAAAAACGCATATAAAACAATAATCAAACACTGTTAGTAATAGATTAAATAGGTTAATAGGTAATAGGTTAAAATTACTTAATCAACTAACTCAATTAAGGCGCAATCATCTTATGATTACGCGTGGTGAGCTAGCCATTATGTAAATCTTTCAATTTTTACGAAACTTCGAAAGCACCGCTGTCTCCCGAAGTTCTAGTGGCAAAGTGGCCCAATTGGAAATACCGCGATAAGAAATATTGCTACGGTAGTTTCTACGTAATTTAGGAACATGAATGTTTCCCGATTGGCGTGTTAGATGAAGATGTCTTTCATGCATACTAATTAAGACTAGGGGGGAGGGCGATATTACTAATATGGAATTTAGGGCTTTATAAACAAACAGACTAGTCTGTAGTTTGACTAGTTGAAAAATCGTTAACAAATTGAAAGTTTTAAAATATTGTGTAACCGACTTATCAGAAGGAATGTTTAGTAAGACACGTAAAAACTATTTCTGTAGTTTTAATATTCTAAAACGATTTCCTTGTGTGATAATACTCCAGAAAAAATCCCGTAGCATAAACTGGACTGTATCCAAGCGTGGTATAGCAGTAACAATATCTTTCTAGGTAAATGTTGTAACTTTGATATTATCCCCATTTGACGGTTTAATTTAGCCATTAAAGCCTGTGTACGTATGTTCCATAACAGATCGTGCTGTAACATCAAGCCCAAATATCTAAAGATATCCACCAAACCAACTGGTTCACCGTTTACTAAGACCATTAGGAACTCGGGTACTATTCGCTTGTTCCGTTGAAAAAATAGCATTAATTTTGTTAATTTGTATTCTATTGATTAATGACCATTCGGCAAGATCCGAAGACGCAGCATTTAGAGTGGATATAAGTTCATCAGGATCGTTATTTGCAGGTAACAAAACCACATCGTCTGCATACATGATAACTTTTGTTTGAAAAAATTTGGCGGGTAAATCATTTATAAAAAGCACAAATAACAAAGGCGATAAAATCGAGCCCTGTGGGACTCCGTGATTCCTAATGATGGGGGATGTTCGTAATAATATTGGCTTCGGATTTTATCACGTTTTTTAAATTGGCTGCGTTGTTGAATTCACCTGCAGCTTTGCCGTAACCCTTGAAAATGTACCGGGATTTTCCGTTAAAAGGCCCACCCAAATACAGGCCCAGATGGGCCTGTATTTGGATTTTCTTTCCAAATAGAAGCCCATGGGCCTTTATTTGGGGACAAATTATAATATTTATCAGCTTTGCCAGTAGATGTCTTTCCAATTAATATGAACTGCGTGCGCTCGTCTTTATTCCTTGTCAGAACGTTTAACCCTAAAAATGGAATCAAATTGTTCTATTGTTGCAATATTTAAATAAAATAACTTTTCCTTAATCAAATAAATATTATTGCAAAACAAACCTGTTTCCGTTAAGAAGCCCATGGGCTTCTATTTGGGGCCAACATGAGAACCTTAAAATGCTGAAAACCAAATACAAGCCCATGGGCTTCTTAACGGAAAATCCCGGTACCAGGTAACCACAAAAGTTCTTGCCGTTTTTATGTTGACATAAAAGGAAGTGATAGAAGATATGCAAATGAGTTTACAGTGTGGTCCAAAATCTGTCAGGGAGGGGGGGGGACAGGAAGGTTAGCCTGTATAAATACAGGGCTGTTGGGCATTCACATCAATCACATCTCGTGCAGAAGTGAAGACAAATGGAGGTATCGAAGGACATGGTTAGGTGTTGTTTGCTTTATGACTTCAAGACAGGCTTGTCAGCAGCAGCATCAAGTCGCCGAATGTTATTATTATTGTTATTATTATTATTATTATTATTATTATTATTATTATTTATTTATTTATTTATTTATTTATTTATTTATTGGGATCCAATACGTCCATCCAGGGCCTGAATGGCCAGAGGCCGACGAGTTGGGTCCCTGGATGGACCTGGATTGTCGACTGCTGTATGATGGTTGCAGCAGCCGGGGAGAGGGTGAAGATTGTATGGCACTGATGGTCGCTCATCCAGTGACTAGCCGTGCCTGATGTTGCTTAACTTCATAGAAGTGTGTGTTTGATGAGTATAATCAGGAGCGTGCGGTAGATTTTCTCAGTATGATGTAAATCTAGGCAAGTCTTCAAAAATGCCGCCCCCTATGCTTATGTCGCCCCCTTATGGTGCCGCCTGATGCGACCGCCTCTCTGCATCATAGCACAGCACGGCCCTAGGTATAATGCAATAAGAAACAACCCTGGTTTGTTTGAAAGAGTTCAGCAGTCAATGAAAAGATTCCATTTATGCATCCTAGCTGGTGGTAGTCATTTTCAGAAGTTGTTTTAGATTAAGAAGATTGTTTTGGTCGAAAAACCTTTATTGGCCTGTATCCTCGAAACAAAGCGACATTCCGAAAAATCATCAAAGGACAAAATATTCTTAAAATAAACCAAAGAATCACCCCTTTAATGTTTGCTGTATGTTCAGTAAACACCTCGTAATTAGTTGTGGGTCATTAAATATCAAAAGACACTAAGTTTCACCCTTAGTACTCACCCCCTTCTTTTCTCCACACTACCTATGTCTGGAAATGGCATCGAATTTTCTCCTAAAATTTCAGGAGCATGACCATGTAGAACACCTTCAATTCCAACAAGACGACACACCCTCACTATCTCACGAAAATTTTGCATTACGTAGAAACACGTTTCTCTAATCGGAGGATTAGTCGAGCAGAGCAGATAACTTAGCCACTTCGGCCGCCTTTCTGGATTTTTATAAGGTTTCATGTTCTTTCCACTGTTACCCGCGATTTCATTGAGCTGAAAAAATCGAAATCGACGCCACAATTGCAAAATATGCTAAATCCGTTTGGAAACAGTTTCAGTTGGGATACCTGCCATATCACCAGGGGCAGTTGCATGGAACCAAAATGAGCATTTCAGTTAAAACTTGATATGTTTACATAATGACATATGTAAACATCAGCCAATTATACAGGGTGTTTCTCAATTGCGGTTGTCAAAATCCAGGGTGTCAAAATACAGGCTGTCAAAATAATGTATAATTTCTTGATTTCAAATCATTGGAAATTTCAACTTAAAAAGAAAGAATCATGTGCCGGATTAGAATACATTTGTGTTCAGTGTAATGCTGATAAGATCGACATCAATCTGATTGCTTTTTATAGACCCCACTATATTCGGTTACCAATTTGATTTCTATTTTACAACAGTCACAGTGCTACAAATGTCATCATTGGCGACTTTAATATTGATTTCGGAATCATATCGTTCAATACTAACTTCATCCTAAACACATGTGAATCTTGCCATCTCCGTCCAGTCATCTCCACACCAACGAGAATAACTCACACCATTAGTAGCATTTTAGATCAGATTTTTGTTCTAGTTCAGTGGACGCAGGTTTCTGTCAAACATGTGACGTTTCCAAAAGGCGATCATAACGCTCTGATATGTCAAGTACATATGGCGGACACTAGAAATAAACAGTTAGATGACTTTCCCAGGATTATATATGATTTTACGAAGGTTAACTGGGTTAAATTCAGGACGCTTTTGCCCAATCAGAATGGAGTATTTTCTTTAGTTCACATTGTGTTAATTTTCTATTAATTATCGTTAAAACCAATGTACGACAAGCATTGTTTGAAGCTGGGTTAGTGGAGAAAAAGATAAAAGTTGATAAAAATAAGTCCCTTGGCGGAGTCTTAAAACGTTACAGTTGTAGAAAAATAAAAAACGGGAATATGCCTTGTTCAAGCTGGATTCTTCCTCAGATAATAAACATCGTTTGAAAAAGACGAATCCGCAGGCGAAACAAGCCATGGTCATGGATAAAAACACAAACATTATTGATCTATGAAAATATGTTCGTTCCTATAAGAAGAAAAAACAAACGTTCCCAATGGACAGGAGTGAACATTATTTGAAATGGATTGATAATCCCAACAATCAGTCTTTAATCAGTCACAATAGTCAATATGTTATTCAGACAAGTACATATCCTCATATTTCTTTGAATCTAATTACATGGATTATTAAACAAACTAAAAATAAAGTATCTAATAAAGATGGTTTGTTAACAATCACCATTATGAAAAATTGGGGCCACTTTGGTGATGTGCTATTTCCGTGTCTTCTTCAAAATATTATTTATACTCAACGATTTCCTTTGGATATTAAAAAATCTTTGATAGCCCCGATCTTCAAAAAAGGCTCGATTGATGACATTTGTAATTACTGACCAATATGCATCTTATCCATATTTGCAAAGATTGCGGAAAAATTGATTTTTGCTGACCTCACCAATTTTCTGTGGTCTACAATACTTCTAAATCAGTATGGTGGTCGACCGAAAACTCCTATAATATACTCACTACTGTAGGTTATTAATTACATCATTAACGCCTTCAATATGTATAAAGGCTTCTTATGCTACCTGGTCAACATTGACATTTCTAAGGCCTTCAATTATGTTGACAGAATCTATATATATAAAACCAAAAGTCTGTATGTTTGTGTCTGTGTAGCTTCAAGCGATCCTATTGGCTAATGGAAAAGGAATTGTTTCGATTGTTACACAATATTATTGTTAAACTCAGGATGAGCAGAAGAATTTTAATTGTTGCAATATTTTTATTTGCAAAATAATCTTTTGATAGCAAAGAGATTTTTTCTTTTTTAAAATATAATATCCTTGCATTGAAAACATGGTTTTTACATTTGAAAAGTAAAATCATGTATCTGAATATAAAATTATATGATGACTTCTCTGATTTTTGAAATGTCAATTTTCAAATTTTAAAAAAGTATTTCCATTCAGTTATTGCAACCTACTTATCTTAAACCATTACTTAGAATTTTTATTATTCAACAGAGTATTTTCAACAGTGGCTTAAAGAATAAAGGCAAATAGCGATTAGATAAATTAGAGATAAATACCATACCGTTTACCCCTTTTTGGATAGGTTTGCCCAATACTTTTTGAAGTGACCAAACCTAATAACTTTAATGTTACCATAATAACACTTTAGTTCTGAACTTTGTCAATAGATGGTACTGCCTTAACTTTAAAACCACAATATAAGAAATAAACTGTGTTTAAAACGCGCTTTAGGTCGTGTCTGCCGAACTTCGTCTTAGCGTTATTGTTTGACGCGCCGAACACGTCTGATCTAGGCTCTAAGGGGTTACCTGTCGTATAATTATTGATGCTTATCTTCTGTGTTTTACGGGTTTAGATTTGTTTAATTTGCGATGCTATTGTTGTTTGGTTTCGTATTGATATTAATACGGTTTGGCTATCCTCACGGACTTCGATTTGCTTTGCAATTTGGACTCTATGTTTTGCGTTGTGAATAGGTACTGACGTTTGGTTTTATTTAAATTTTGTAAGATTGGAGATAAACAGCATTAGAAGCGCCCGAGGGCACTTACTGGTTCACTTTCCGTCCTTCATGCACGGGGATGATTGTGTTTGTTGTGTGTCCGAATGGCCCGTGGATCATGTTTTTGACAACTGTGTCGTGTAGTTTTTTGTCACTGTTGATATCAGGAATTTCTGCAGTAATAATATCGTCAATTTGGTTGGGAGCTAATTTTTCTTTTAGCCACAGTAAAAGATTGTACACCTCATTCTAAAAGCATTTTCACATAGGTGAAATGATGTTCGGCGTCCTTGCAATACAACAAGCCACTAAAACTGCTTGGCTTTAAACCAGTAAAATTAATGCAATTCGAACTCGACTTCTTGCTTGAACTGATTAATTTCACTGGTTTAATATTTTCAAAGCGCCCGAACATTATTCACCTAAGTGAAAATGCTTTTGGAATGAGTTGTACGTAAAAGCCGCTGAGTCTCGCCAATATTTGACATTTCGTGAGCAGATCTAATAACTTCCGAACTTTATTTTCAAATATTCAAGCATAGGATAGCAGGATAGAATGAGCATGAAATTATGATGCAATGACAAAACATTCGTTTTATGCTATTGAACATAAAATGAGTATAGCAGACGATAAGTATAGGGAAATGTCTATCGAGGAGGCAAAGGAGAAACACGTGTCTCCCTTGAGCCCTCTAACAAATGTCCAGATGACTAACAAACGTTTGTGTATTTTTTGTGTGTTTGGAAAGGAAAGAGAAAGAAGGAGTATTGGTCAGGAAACTCTGCAGCTAAAAGACAAATGGGCATCGGGAACATCTGAACAACGGGAGCTTCGTCTAGAGCAGGAGGGTATAAGAACTTCTATGTCACAGGCAAGGGAAACTTCGAAGGAAAGATGAGATCTAAAGTATCCAGTAATATTTCCCGATGGTGAAAATGGATATTTTAATCTGAGGCAGGTCAACCCAACAAGAGGATAAGTAAAGTCCCGGGCGACGCCGGGTTTTCAGCTAGTTCAATTATATAATCTGCTTCAGTTTTTGGGAGTTGACTTAGAAAGTTGAATCTGTTACAAGATTTCATTACCAATAGAACTAATTATATCCAGTTTCCTAATCAAGCGGTTGTGTTCTATGCTGCTGGTGCTGCAGAAATATATGTACTTCTTTTAAACTGTAACATCATTTCGTTCGTTGACGATAATTTCCTGTTCAAGGCGTTTGCTAGATCGGAAGAATCCAAAATTCTTCAGCATATAAATGAGAATATACACACTTTAAACAATTGGTACACTACACATGGTTTAACTTTCAACCAATCTAAAACCAATATTTTGCTAATTGACAAACAAAAGACAAGTCCCGTTCTCACTTGTAAGATGTTAGGCCTTATAATAGACAACAAAATTTCATTCAAGGAAACAATCGAAGCTCTTATAATTGACCTAAATCGATTGAAGCTTCTATTCAAACGTCTTAGAAGCGCATTAACCAGAAATGAGAAGATAAATGATAAAAATAATTAAAGCGGCCTTGATTCCTAAAGTTAAATATGGAATAGTCATATGGTCCTCGGCTTCAAATATTTTAATTTCTAGAATACAAGTGGCATATAATTGTGTTTTACGAATAGTGCTTGCTCTCTTCAAGTATGATTCGATATCCGAAACGTATGCTACTTATGATATTTCGACACTTTATAATATGATAAACTATGCCAGACGGAAAGAACTGTATTATGCACTTACTGTTACTGGCCATCCGATACACTTTGTGAGACACTGGATGTCACCAAGTTTGGCGACAGAGCATTTGTCCAAGGCTCCCGATGGTGCAGTACGATCGAAGAGCAAGCTTAGATTTAGCGAGGCGCCATCTCTTGACAGCACCGCGAAATTAAGCTCTATAGTCATAGGCAATCCTAAGACGGAGCGTCGTAGAAGAGGCAAACGGAAGCAGCGCAAAAAGCGGCGCGAGCGTTTAGACTGCGAGTGGGAAAATTGTGATCAAGGAGAGGAGTTTCGGAACCGAGATGAACGGACACAGAAATTTCCGTTCGAAAAGCAGCGAGTAGAGCTCGAACCGAGGGCTTTGCGCAAGGACGGCAAGGGTCGGATACGACGGACGAGCTCCGCAGATTTTGCAGAAGGTTTTGAAGAAGGTGTCCCCGAACGATTCGCCCGAGAAGGACAGAACGCCCGGCAAGCGGTTAGTGGTTATGTGCGTTACTCGTTGGCTTTTAATTGCTCTCGTTCCATTAACTTTCCAGCTCCCACCCGTCGCTTCGAGGAGGTAGCAGACGAAGACAGCGTGCCCGACGTCACGTGCGAAACTGCGCCAGAGATAGAGACGCCCGTTCAGTGACGAACTCTCGCATCGGCCGTCACGAGTATCGTATCGGCGCCGAGGGACTCCAACGCCCTGAGGACGTTAGTCGTTGCAACATACTTGGACTCCGTAGTTCTACGACGGCTTGGACCCCTGGACCCCGCCTTGATACCGCCAGGATATTGTATTTGGGTTACGTCATGGACGCATGAAGCCTTTTGGCTTCATGGATTGGGCGCCCTCATGCCCTACCAAAGTTATCAACGGCTTCAAGCCAAAACCAAACGCGTTTGCGTCGCCGTTTGAGAACGGTGCAGCGGGTGTAGCATCGAGCCCACTACCTGGAAACGATTTGGTTGCATTGTAAGCGCCCTGCTTTCTTCCCCTACCAATAGGCTCCACGTTGCTCCGCTGTTTGGAAATTCTTAATTACTTGCATGTCAAGGTTTTATTAGAAGTAACAAATTTAGCCAGACGGTGTCTGGTGGTAGCCCATATCAGGGTTAACTTAGCCAATATCAAGGTTAACTCAGCCAATATCAGGGTTAACTCAGCTTAATTCGCCGCTCCAGTGCAGTTGCTAAACTTGTATCGCCCTAAGAGGGGGCGAGCGAGATTGGCTTAATTAATTCATTTCTTTGATTGTAATTAATTCATCTCACTAATTGTAAACCTGAGGGTTTTTCCTTGGGTCGAGCGAAGAATTATTGCTACTCCGCTGGTGTCTTCACTAGCGTGACGCCCTTGAGTTGTTTAAAATAATTATATTATTCTTTGAGTCTGTAAAATGGAGGTTCGTTCCTCAGTTCAGGCAAGGCATAGTCCTCATGCGTTTCTTGCGCTTAAGCAAGATCGTAGCCCCTTCAACATAATATATGTGTATCTTATTATTGTTTAGTGTTTGTTGAATAAATTGAATAGCCAAAAGTTATGCTCAGGTGTCTATTTTAGTATTATAAATTCTTCCACTGCGCATTACTCTAATATCCGTGCCACTGGATGTCTAATTCGACCCAAAATCGTGAAACCCAGAGATACAAGTGAGTCCCACCGAACATTGTCTCCAGATTTTTAGCTTCATTTTTTCCGTTTAACGTCATCCCAAATTGGAATACTCTAACTTATGTTACCAGAAATGAAATTGCACATTAAAGCATTGCTATAATCATAAGCATCATGTATTCAAATTGTTACATAAAACTACTACAGTGTGTAAATATACTATATTTTAACTTTATTAATATGGGATGTAAACTTGTAAATAAATATGACAGGGTTTTCTTTTGACGTTACGATTTTTTACGAAAAAAATACTCGCCATAAAAATAATGAAATTGCGATTTGCTATGAGTTATAAGAAATTATTTTATATTCAAGTAAAGTTTATTTTCAAAGAGGGGAAATTTAAAAGACGGCTATCTTATATTGAAGTTTATATGAGTAATTCTCTTATGGGTAAGCAATTCTAATGCCCTTCGAACTTCCATTTTCTGAAATTCCATCGTATCTGTAGGAGATACCTAAACTTGTATTTTCTGTTGAAAGGTATCTCTTTAGGTAAACGCTCCTAGAAAGGGGAAATTTACTTTATTGTTTCTATTTTTTGATTATAATTAATTCATTAAACGCTTAAAGTTGCTTTCAATACCATTTTCCTTTATTTATTTGCAGAGTTATTACTAGATGTAAAGGAAATATTATGATGAGTATACAGAGCGAATTGCAGAGAGCTCGCGAGTCGAGTCGTCTCGCCATTTTTATTGTCTATTTTTCTCTTTTCATCGATAATATGCTACTGTCAGTTGTAGGTAAGTACATAAGCTCTCCGATATAATATCTACATAAACACCTAAAAGTTCCGCATAACATAATACACTGAGTTTTCAAAGTGATGTTTACCAAAGTGAAAACATAATCGTATCCATGTGTTTCATGCTCCAAAGAACGCGAAACAATGTTTTCTGCGAAATGGTATTGCTCTATGCAGTAATTCACGCAGGTGCACTTTGAATTTCAAGTATACAGTCCATACAGCAAAAGTCCATCGGATTTAAATTCCCGAGCACAATCTACTGTTCCCCTGTGAGCAATCCAGTGAATCGGGAAATTATCACCCAGCAAAAAGAATCCTTACAAAGCAAATCGCACGCAGGCCTCTTCATTCATACGGGATATTTGGGCCACTCTGTATAATATAATCTTAACTTATAAGACATAACTCGACATTATAGCTTTTAATTTTAGTTAAGTTTTAATTAATTAACGTTAAGTCCCTACCTGCAAGTACAGATTGTACCCCCAAACAGCGTACACCCTTTGAATGATCATAAATACGATTATTAATTAAGAATTTGCTAAGTTTTATAATCCAAGTGAAAGAATACAGGTGTAAAATCACTAATTACACTAGTCAACACGCATTTTGTGACTAAGACCACACAGAGTTCTTAGTAGTAATTGGTATGTAGAATCCGAATCTGCTTTTAGATTTTTTCTATCACGTCATGTTTCCAAGTTATGCACATCGAGACTTCTATGTTAAAGTAATGGGAGTGAAGAGAAGCGGCTACATTGTTAAAGTATCCATATTTTGGGGCCGCAAGGAAATTTACCAGGCCCCAAACACTGAATGATTTAAAAATGTTTCATTGTAAAACAAGAAAGCTGTGCCTGCTAGAGAAATTTAAAAATTATATTCGTAATCAGCAGAAAAAATACTACCAAAAATCACCCACTTTCATTTTGTCACAAGAAAAATCTTAAATTTTGTTGGCCTGTGTTATCACAGGTGGTCGAACGGATGCCCTTTTTTGGAAAAAGGTTAATCAATGGTCATAAAAACTACGTCAAGGTACATGCGTATCCTCTAACGTAAGTATGTAATAATTTTATTTGGTTCTGCTATGTGCCCGCTGCACATTCGGCAACTCAACAAACGTGTCATTTTCATAGAAATAGCTTAAATAACTCCGATGTTCAAATCGGTTGCCTAATAACTAATTACTAGGAAAATAAAAGCTTTCAGAGAATCTTAGTCGGAAAAACACTGATATGTTTCTTAAATAAATACAAAATACGATTTGCTATTACATCTCAATTCATCCTAATATATTTTGGTTCTAATTTTGGTCTAAGTTAACATAATTGATAGGAGATGGCGCAATCAGAAAATTCTTATAACAGCTGAAGATAAGTTAAACACATGGAATTGAAGAGGCAGGTTAATTGGGTTTTATGAGTTTTAAATTATCATTATTTCGAAACATAAAGTCTTCTGAAACACAAACGAAAAAAAATAGTCCCCCAAGTGAGTTCATGAAGGTTCGGGCATTTGAGAGCTAAGATTCCACTACGTAGTATTCTTGAATATTGTGTGCAGATTAGCATCGTTTTTTAATGTACGTGATATATTTTATAAGTGACCTTGCGAATTTAACGATTTTAATAAAAATAATTTTTATATTTTACTACCTTTGTCATGAGAGGAGAATAAATTACAGATTAGAATGCATAAAGTAAAATAATTAGAAGAAAATATCTCAATTGCTTAAGAAAAAGCATTGGCACTCTTCATTGAAAGGATGGGTTATTTGGCAGAAGCTTGAAAAAATTTATCTTCTTGGACGAATAAAAGAAAAACTCGAAACTTGCAAAAAATGGGGATTAATACACATTATGAAAACTAATGAGTCGGGAGACCACTAGTTATCTCAAGTTACTTTGCACCATTGGACGGTACATATACAAATAAGATATATGAAATACACAATTAGAAAACATTATGGAACAAAACATTTTAGAACAAACATATTTACAGAGAGCACAAATTTCGAATGTATTTAAAATTGTAAAATAAGTGAAAAAACAAACTTGAACAAGATAAAGAAGTGCTAAAAGATATAAAAATGCAAACAAAATCAAAAACCGCGCTAAAACTAAGAAAGTAAGTTGGAGGAAATGAAGGAACAGAGAACAGAATAAGATTATTTAAATACAACCAGGTATGCAGATTAAAGAAAAAATTCATTATTAAAAGTTTTTAATTGCAGATTGTTTTTTACTTAAGCTTACATATGTTTGTTATTTTATTTTATTTATTAACTATTTTTTTTATATATTTTCATTTTTACTTTTTACATCTTGCATTTACTGCAAATTTATTCTCATTATTATTAAGAACATATGTTCTTGACATTTATTTTCCCCTTCATCCATCCCTGGTATATTATTTAATATTGAAGAAGCATATAAAATAATTTTGAAACAAAAAGTCAACGAAAGGGGAATCGAGCCTAGCTACACAGAAGATAGTCAAAACCGTTAATCACATTCCTATCGGGAAACTCGACAAACGAGTCTTTATTAAAATTTGAAGCTTTCAAATGCTGTTTTTACCACGTAATTTGTGACTTGCGTCTTGGCATAGGTGAAGCCCCGCCCAGTGAGCCCAAGTCTGTAGAGTTGCCGAAAATGCTTTGCTGCTTCGGAGGAGTTGGCTGCAGAAAATTGGTTACATTCGTAGTGTAAAGTGTGCCGTTCGTTACAAACTGGTTAATGAGTTTATTAGAGTGAGATGGAAAATTATTCAAATGAACACTTAAGGCGTCGACGAGAGCAAACATTAAATTCTTAAATCGCAGTAAACCTCTATTCCAAAATTAAAATGAAAGCAAAAAGACTAGCTACGTCCAGAAAATGATTGTTGCTTTATTTGAAATTCTTCTGTACTATGTTACAAGTATTTATTCGTCTTAAAATTGGAATTCAACATGCAAGGCTAGTTTTAATTTAAAGTTCAATCGAAATAATATTTCATAACTTGTACATATCCATTTTCTGGAAATAAGAAGGAAACTCGCTGGACGAGTTCCATGAAATTATGATTCACATAAATTAGTTCAATGACGTATGATATTACTATATTTAACCCGACTGTTGCTTAAGATTGCTTGATATTCTATTTATCTTTTTTTTTACCCCTAGTATTTTCTACGATAAGTCTTTGTCATTAAAGATTAAATCTAAAAAGTTAAATTCTAATGATAAAGTTCAGAATTCTGTATCAAGAAGTAACTGATTTGTTAATTAAGTCGCAATTAACAGTTCCCTTAAATTAAAAGAATAAAGGTAACAGATAATACCTAATATGGATCATGACACTAATTTTATCAGAAAATTAATAGGTTTTCTTTAACCTGCCTCAGTTATAGAGGTTATTAGGGGTCTATGGTGACAATTGGCATATATAAATGTGGCGCGTGTTCATTTCACGTTCTTGCAGTATTTTAGGACAAGCATTAAAACAGTTAATATTCGAACAGCGAGCTAAAAACATTAAATTATGTCACCGAAAATTGATACTTATTGGGAAGGCTACGTAACAGCCTTTTCTCCTGTCTGAGCAGTCATATTAGGGTCGACACCTGATTAGAAGAGCTCCCACCCTTCTTCTAAGTCCACAATCCCAAAACCCGGACGTTTCGTAGAGGTAAACCTATGTTATTCAGCTATTCCGAAATTATGAAAGCATCAAGAAGCGAGGCTTTGTAGTTTCCAAGAAAGGGATATCAAATATGCTATGTAAATAACATGACAAAACCAAAAGCGGCGCCACTCATGAGGGTAAAAAACAGGCCAATCCGACACCATCCACTCGCTTTGCGTTTACCTAGGAGGAGAAATGGGTAATGCGATGCATCGATGTCACCATTGAAAATCGATGGTTTTGAACAATCGATACGGAAACAATCGGTCAATCGATGGGTAAACCACTAGCTTTACTATTGATCCATTGTTCCAATTAAGTACAGGTACTAGTAAACTATTTTAAAAGATGACATCATATCATTGTTTCTGCTCCTATGTTCTTATTCTAACGGATACAGTAGCTAATCTGGTGCTGGTCTTCCTGATGCTTTATTTGCTTGTCATCAAATTGTTAAACCATTCAAATCATGAATATATATAATGGAAGTGAATGCCATTCAATGGATGGATCATTATCATCAACTGTGTGTGAATAGAAAGGACCTCTCCTGGATAACTCGGAAATCTTCGCTCAAGGCCGCTCAGTACTTCCGGTCCATCCTTCTCAGGATGGCAAACTCGGCACAACACCGTGAACTGAAGCACTCTGGTTCCTTCACTTCTCATCGAGTTCAGGTCAGTTCTGTTTCTCCTCTCTGTTAAGTAACGATATCGACTTTATAAGATGGCTTACAGAAGGACCATGGGTTGGGGTGCATATATAATGAGGCGGGCGTGGCCTAAACCAGCCAATCAGCGTGCAGTATTCGTGTCACGTGACCACGCACCCCTTCCAACATCATTCTGACGTCACAGGCGGCCATTTTCTGGTCACGTGATGGATTTTCCCTGTGAGGTCACTGCTGATTTGAATTTTTTTAAATTTTATTTCTCATTTTAATTTTTTATCTGCCATTTTTCTAATTTTCAGTGTTGCCCTTCGTGGGTTGTCTTTATTTTTCGTGGTGGTGATCCTTGTTTTGGGCAGTGGTCCTTGTTTCGGGCAGTGGTCCTTATTTTGGGCGTGATCCTTAATTTTTTGGTGGTGGTCGTTGTTTTGGGTGTTGTTCACTCATATGGATGGTGACATCTTTCTGATTTATCACGTGATTGCGGCCATTTTCCGTTTCCTTGAGGCTGATAATAAAATTAATTTCATATTCTTAATTATGTCAGAAAAGGGTTCCCAGGCTGGTCTCAGTGCAAAAGCAGCTTATATGATTTTGTCTCACAATATAAGCTACTCGGGCCCCGCTACATATATCCCTACTAAGTCAGGGTGTGCTAAACTCGCTGGCGTCCCAAGATGTTTCTACCTAATTATTAATTATCTTTTTGTTTCTACCATAACCCAATTTTTCACGTAATAGTTTACACTCTCTTCTAATTAACTACTTTTGCTTCAAGGCAATCAGTTTGTTTTTTAATTTTCAATTAATTTTTAAAAATTGCATTGCATTGTCTCGTTTGACTGGGTGTTTGTTCGCTCCCACAACCTGATGAAATTTTTGACAGGTGACTGAAATCACATTTACATGCTTATAAATACAGACCGCTGACACAGCCTGAATAAATGTTCATATTCACTAGCATTTTAGCTTATTTCAAAGGTAGTCTGTTTGAAATTTGTTTTTCTTTCATTTTGCCTCTCTCCCTGGTGGCGTTTGCGAGCATGAATGGTTGCGTTTTTCTCTCAGTTTGAACGCAGCTGAAATGTTGAAATAAAAATACAAATTTCACATTTCTCAATGTTGATGAGGTATGTTTTGCTCTCTCTTTACTAATTTGAACAGACTTTCCACACTGAGGTTAATAAATGCGTTGTTTGATTCCCTCATCGCGAAATTCAGATGGCCACCCCCCCTCTCTCCCTCTCTCTCTTTGATGTAAGGCTGTGGCTTCACGTGCGCAGGCTTAACAGCGTTTGCAGCCAGTCAACATGTAAAATTGTTCTCAAAGTTGAGAACTTGTTGGTTTTGTTTTATCGCTTGAATTTTATAGTTTTTACTTAATAAAGGTTGTACTTGGCCTGTACCTTCGTTTTATGTCACTCTACAATTCATGACATGGTGACGTTCGCAAAAGCGAGCATCGTGGTTCCGTGTGGGGCGCTGACGGCCATGTTGTTTCTCGGGCATGCTTTCTCAAAGTCATTTTCTTCCTGGCTTGTTTTTCTGCCAAATTACATTGATTTTTACATTTTAAAGGCTTGTCATGGGGTGTATGTTCGTTTTATGATCCTTTACAAAGTGTTGCAAGGTGTTAGATGCCGCGCAAGTGTGTGCTCAAGCGCGGGTGATGGTTGCTATGCCTCTTCCGCTGAGGGGTCGTGGTTCCACGTGTTCGCTCATGGTCGCATAGTTCACGCATTTGTGTTTGCTACAAGAAAACTGTCTTCCAGCCAAAGGTATATGTGACATGTATTTCTGTACTCTGTTAAGATTAACCAACTGTTTCATCGTTGTTTTTTTTTACCTAATTAAAGTATCTCTTGCAGTTGAATTCGAGATTTACACGCAGTTGATTTCGAGATGATCAGTCGAGGCCTAACATGCATACGCCACGTGTATAGTGACGCCTCGTCACCATAACCGACGTTCAAGCTAATCCAAGCTAAAAATCTACCTTTTCCAACCCTGGGTATTTGAAATATGTTTGTTTGTATTGCATTGGTGTTCACCCCATTCGTTTCACTTATTTTTCACCTAATTAAAGCCTTTCCTGTTTACAAAAGTGTACGTAATTCTTATCACACAGGCCGAGCACTGCCTAGCGCGTCCGCGACAGCTGCTGTGTTTGATGTTCATGCTGTTCTAAGCTAAAAACCAGCGTCTCTTCAGCATGAAATACGTTTGTTTGATCACCATAAGGAGTTGCAATTTTAATACAACAGTATCACATGTGTGGTAGGCCTTGTTGATTTCTTAGTTCTTGCAGTCAGTTATAACGCTGGTTGGTAAATTCATCTCCACATTTTCATGTCTCTGTTTTCTGCTTTTGCATTGATTTTTTATGAAAATAATTACAAATAATAAAGATGATAAAAAGTTTTCCGGATTTTTCATTTTTTAGTTATTACTAGCAGAGGACCCGGCGTTGCCCAGGATAATTACGCTTATAGGTAAACAGAACAACCTCAAAAAGCTAAATTAAACCTCTAAATTGGTTAAATAATAAACTCAATCACTACAATATAGAGCGAAGGGACTATCCATTCTAAGAAAAATCTGAAAGACAGGAATTTACCTCTTCACTGAAAAAATCCATTATAGGTGATATACCGGGACTTGATTTACTGAAAAAATTTTTTTTAAAGACTCACAATGGATGGACCTCTCCAAGGATGCCTTCAAGTCTAAATAATTTTTTACTCACGTAATCTTACTTTAGATGTACACTTGATGTTGTTGCAATTTCCTTTCTTCTTTCGATGTCTTTCGATTCTTCTATTTACTTGCTTACCATTTGCTCAATACAGCACGGAGCTAAATGAGTGTTTCCTCTATCGTCTTTCACTCTTTCTCAATAGTCTGCTAACTCATTATCTCCAGTTACTGATCATTTTTAAAGATTTTCAAGAAATTGTTAAGAACTAAGAATTCTATTTTCTAAGAAAAGCCTGAATAACAGGAATTCTATGCATTGAATTCTATATTGCACAAACTTTGCCTTGCATTGTTGGTCATGAGACATATATTGTTGATCCTTGCATAATGTTGGTGCATTGCGTGTTGACACCACTATTGACACCTAATGTTGCACAAACTTTTATTTGCATTGTTGGTCATGAGATATATATTGTTGGTCCGTGCAGAGTATTTGTGAATTGCGTGTTGATACCATTGTTGATAGTTATTGTTGCAAAAACTTTGTCTTGCATTGTTGGTCACGAGATATTTCTCATTAACATGCCTTGACATAACCATGAATATCGTTTTTTTATCAATAATTATTATTTTTTCGAAATCTGAGGTAGACAGTGATCTTCCTCATGCTTTGAAGGTCATGTATGCGAAATTTCATCAAGATTGGAATAAAACTGTAGATTTTTATAAAAAACAAACAAACAAACCCACAAACAAACCCAGAAATAAACAAACATCCTTCTTTATATATATAGAAAGACTAGCAGAGGACCTGGCGTTGCCCGGGATAATTACGCTCGTAGGTAAACACACACACATACACAAAGAAACACGCACACTTTTCCCAATCATCTGAACGCTTGTTAGGGAGCTGAAGGAAGACACGTGTACCTCCTTTGCCTCATCGAGAGAGACTGCCCTATTTATATCGTCTATTATATCCATTTCCTGTTCATTGTTAATAATACTTGGAAACGAATGTTCTGTCATTGCATCATCATTTTAGGTTCATTGTTATAATTCTTTGAATAATTTTGTGCTCATTGTTATTGGTGAATTGCGTATTGACACCATTGTTGATGCGAACACGACGGGCCTATTGTTGCACAAACTTTGCCTTGCATTGTTGGTCATGAGATATCTGTTGCTGGTCCGAGTGTAGTGTTAATTGCGTGTTGACACGATTGTTGATACCTATTGTTGCGCAAACCTTTCCTTTCATTGTTGGTCATGAGATATATATTGTTGGTCCGTGCAGAGTGTTTGTGAATTGCGTGTTGATACCATTGTTGCACAAACTTTGCCTTGCATTGTTGGTCATGAGATATTTCTCATTAATATGCCCTGCCATAACCATGAATATCGATTTTTTATAAATAATTATTATTTTTTCGAAATCTGAGGTAGACAGTGACCTTCCTCATGCTTTGAAGGTCATGTATGCGAAATTTTATCAAGATCGGAATAAAACTGTAGATTATAAAAAACAAACAAACAAACCCACAAACATACCCACAAATCCACAAACAAACAAACATCCTAATTTATATATATAGAAGATTTTATGAAGGCTTTTTATTCCCTAAAATTTTATTCCCTGATGTTCTAATAAATAATAAATAAATAAAATAAAATAAAAATTCAAACTTTACTTTTACTGTATTTAAGTTCGCACAAATGTTAAATTTTCTAAGTTAATCTGCATTGCATAATAAATGTTTAAGTGAAAATTTCACTTTTAAGGCATTACTAAAATTTTTTATGTTTTACTAAGTTCATATTTTACTGTTCATTACACAGTTTTGTTACTTAGTAATGCAGGTGTCATTACTCTTTTCTATTTTTGTTTTTTTTGGGTGGTTTGATAGTAAAATAGGCAGGGCAACGAAATTTAAGTTAGGTGAGTTTGAGGCCTTCTCTATCGTCGTTTGGTTTTAGTTGATTGTGTCACAACCATATATTAATGGTTGGTGAACTAATTATGAAGATGCAAATCAATACTTACATTTCAAGAACATAATCAAAATGTTCAAGCACCAAATGATATATTTAACAGAAAGTTACTAAGTCAAATAAGACTATTCATAACGTTGAAGAACGTTGAAGTTATGATATCAAAAATATTAAGTAAGAAAAAGTTAAAGTTAGCTTTTTATTAAAAATTCTTAAAGAAATGATATGTTTATAAAAACATTTTATTAAGAGAAATTACTTAAGCTGCTCCGCTAGCACCAAGAAAATTAAATTACTAAAGTGCCATATAGTGGATTTATGATTCAAACATCATTTGAATCAGACATTGCGTTGTGTTATTTTTTTTTTTTATTTACCAAAATCTTAAGTTATTTAGGAATTGGCTGAATGAAGTTTTAATAGGTGTGTATACAATTTAATTAGAAGCAGACACAAAAGATAGAAAATATTTGTATTTAATAAGCAAGAAAGTTTATAGAATTTATCCCATATATCCTTTTCCTAAGAGGAAGTAAATAAATTGAATTTCTCAAGAAATATAATGAGTATTACATTAGTATTGCAGATAAGATACAACAAGAATTAATATTACCCCCATGCTTGAATCAAGCCAAGATATTTCAATGTTTTTTAGAAAGAAAAAAACTATAGAATACACAAACATGTGCATAGGAAAACAGTTATAATCCAGATGTGTGGCCAACACAAAATCAGACATTGAAAGGTTCAATGCAAAAGTAGGCAAAGTGAAATAACACAAGGTTATTCAGAATTGTGACAATGGGTAACCAATGAGATTAAAATAACTTATGGATTGATTCAACCACTAACAAAAATTAAGAGAAGTAACATTCTCTTAGAAAATTGAAATTTCATATCACAAAGACATGAAAAAAAAAATTATAATAGCATTTTAGCTAAATATAAAAAGAAAATTATTAATTGGGACTACTCAGTAATTAACCACAAACAGGATGTAGATAAAATTAATGGGACACATGTTAACAAATTAAGCCCCCCCAAAAAATTGATAAAAAAGATATTTTCTAATTACATATTGGCCTAGACTGAAGAAAGAAGAGAATAAAACAAAAATAAAAATTTAATGAATTTAGAAAGGTTAAATTGTCCTAATAGAAAAATTAACAATGTCCCAATCAGCATGACGCACTACAACAGTGTGGTGGCTACATGTTTAGAACTGGATGTAAATGAAATCCGGAGAAGAGGTTGTCTGGAAAACCAGAACAATCTGTATCAGAGTTTATGATGAAGAATGTCCATCTCAACAGACTTAACAGGTGAGTGTGAAAATTGAAAGGTTGCTTACATTTCCTGATATACAAATAAGAAGCTATTACAAGAATCCATCTCTACTTGCAATCAGGTTGAAGAGCACACACTGAAGTGGCAGAATGGTCCAGGTGGAGTCTTCATGCACTGTTGGAACTGGAGCTTGGTGGAATGGCCCAGAAGAGCGCCCATGAAACATGAAACTTAAATCAGGCGGGACGCCCAGGCGCACATGTGCTTAGTAAGACGACTAATTAAACGCCTCAAGGAGAGGCCCGTTCGCCCACCAGCAGGTCATCCGATGGCAAGGGGAAACGTGAACAAAAACGAGGACGAATCGTGGTCCCCCCTGATGACCTTACAGAGACGTTGGGATGAAGTAAATCGTCTCTGAAACAAAGCTGGGCCCAGCCGTAGCCATTCAAGATGGAGGAAGGATCTGAGATGGAAGGCACCCCTCCTCCACACCACAGCGACCGGCGAATGGGAGCCACGAAAACTGCCCGCGCGGGCAAGCCACAGTTCATTGTTCAAGAAGGCGATGGAAGTGGCCAGGTCCAGCTTGTACGGAACACCAGTGGAGCAGTCCATCAAGAATCGGACTGACTGATAGGAAAAACCAGTCAGCTCGAAGTGGGTAGATAGACGATCCCAGATGGACTGCGCGAACGGGCACTGAAAGAAAACATGGTCGATGGTCTCGGTCGACCCGCAAAGCTGGCAACCAGCAGAACCGACTACTCCCCACTGATGGAGACGGTGGAGAGTATAAAATCCATGGTGTAGCAGGCGCCACTGGGTGTTAAAGACGGTCCTCTCAAAGGCAAGAGATTTAATTGCCTTCAAGATGGCTGACCATGGATACTCAGGGTGCCATCTCACGATGTCAGAAGACGCACCCTGGACGGACTGCTGGAGGAACCAAGAAAGGCGAAGGCTTCCCCAGTCTTGCGGGTCGAGCTGCTGAAGCGCCGAGACAAAGGTCGCAAGATCTCGCTGGACGTGACTAAAGAAGTCCGGAGAACGAGAAATAATGGTCACTGGCAGCGAGGAAGGAAACGGCAACCTGTTCACCTTCAGAAAGAAGCGCAAATGCAGGAACAGAAAGTTGGCCCACAACGGTGGGGGGAGGAGAAAGGCACGGATAAAAGCGGCCATTCTGGCAGCGACCAGATACTGCCAAAGGTCTGGTAATCCTAAGCCCCCACCATCGAAGGGGATAAACAGCAGCTCTGCACGGATGGGATGGCGCGCCGCTGAATAACCCCACACACAGTCCACCACCGCACCGCGCATCCTCCTCAAAAGCTGACTGGAAGGCAAGGCGAACAGGCATTTAGATGATAACACAGGTAGTACGTAAGTAAGAACGAACCTCGCCTTGACAAACATTGAAGTGGTAAAACGAAACTGCCTGTCAAGGCGGGAAATGCACTTAGTAATTACCTGCTGCCAGTGACGAGAGTCCATATCAGGTCGAAAGGAGAAGACATATCCCAGCACTGTAATATGCTCACACCACGTTATTGGGAAGGATTGAAGATAGTCCACCGTCCACTTCCCAATAGCGATGCCTTTAGACTTGACGAGATTGATGGAACTTCCCGTCGAAGTGCTAAAGAGATCGAAAGATTCCTTATAAATGCCCAGGGTATAAGCATCAGATGCAAAAAGCACCACATCGTCAGCGTAGGCCAGCGTACGGATGTTGATGGAAGCAGCTGGCAAATCGTAACCCCGGACATCTGGGTGGCGATTAAGGAACTGCATTAATGGATCCAAATAGAAGATATATAGGAGGGGGGAGATGGGACACCCCTGCCTGACGCCCTTAGAAAGTTCGAAGAAGGACGAAGTGGAGCCATTAATCGCCACACATGATGTAGCTGAAGCATACAGTGCTGAGATAATTGTAGCAAATTCCCGAAGACGAAGATGGTGAAGCACTTGGAAAAGAAATACGTGATTCACCTTGTCGAAGGCTTTCTCCTGGTCAAGGCTTAACACGGCCAGAGTCTGACGGCGAACACACGCTTCTTCCATAACACACTTGATGGTAATCAGGTTGTCGGTCATCCTGCGAGATGGAATGGAGCAAGACTGACCCGGATCGAAGAACTCGTCGGCAAAACATTTAAGGCGTTGTTGAAGCACTCCAGTGAAGACCTTATAGTCTGTGTTGAGAAGAGTAATAGGCCTCCACTGGGTGACAAGTTCGGGATCCGGCACTTTGGGGAGCAAGATAATCCTCCCCACAGTGAAGTCCGACGTAATGGAGGAAGGGTCCTTGAGAACTGAATTAAGCACTTGCACCAGGAAAGGCCTAAGAAGTTTCCAGGTCGCACTATAAAAGGAATACGGAATGCCGTCTAATCCAGGGCTGGACTGATGACGGCCATCCGCCGACAGAAACTTCTTAACTTCATCTTCGGAAAAGGGACGGGTAATAGACAGGTCAGCGTCTGCAGTGAAAGGTCTTAGTGCCTCGATCCAATGCCTCGTGGCGTCGGATGGAAAGACTGGGTGGCTGAAAAATGATGAAAAATGGGAGTGGAAGGCGGACAAGATGCGAGAGTCAGATTCCACAGTCCCATCTTCCACCACCAAGTGATGACATCTTTTCTTGTTGGCACGGCGCCTCTCCTCGGCGAACACAGCTGATGACATATGCACGACGTCAGACGCCCAGGACAATTTGGCCCTGAGAGCTGCGCCGGCAGCCTTGCGGATCATTAGAGCGTTGATCTCGCTCTTCACCTGGCGGATGTCATCAGCAAACTCCCCCTTTGGGATGGAACAGCGGAGGAGACGCAGGATTTCTTGAAGCATGAGGAGATGGCGCCGTTTGCGTCTAGCAGCATCCAACCCAAACTTCCTGAAGAAACGACGAAGCTTGATTTTAAAGGCAAGCCACGAAGCCAGCGACGGAGGCAGGTTGTGAAGATGTCTTTCCACAAACCGAACGAACATTCCCTTGTATTCATCGATGTCAAGCAGAGAAACGTTCAGGAACCAGTTGTCTAAAGCAGGACCTGCAGAGGGAGCTGGGATTGGAGGGTTCCATGACCACCTGATGGCACTGTGGTCAGAAAACGAGCATGGGATAACCTCCATTGAACCCGGCGCACCAGAAAAAACATTGTCCACGAGGAAAAGATCCAGCCTTGATGACATCGTGGGCCCTTGATGGAAAGTGGACCCACACTGGCCGGGACGAGAAGAACGTGACCAAAGATCGAATAGGGCGTTCTGCTGGCAAAACTGGTGAATATAACCGGACGAAAAGATGTCATTCACGTCCGGATGACAATTGAAGTCCCCAGCAACCACCACAGGCGAAGAAGAGCACATGTAGTAGTCCAGGTCTTCAAAAAATGTCCGTTTCTCTGCTGATGAACACGGGGCGTACACGTTAAGCAATCGGAACTTCAGACCAGAAATAAGGAGGTCTAAAGAGATCACCCTGCACTCGCAGTCAAAAACACAGTTCGACGCCACAATGGAGGGGTTGAAGATGATGGAGGCAACCCCCTGCCCATGTGGTGAAGATGAGTTGATAAAGAACTGTGCGGATGGATATTGACTGCGAAGGCCAGGGAGGTTAGCAAGCTGTTGAGAAGCAGCAAGCTTCACCCCCTGAAGAAGGACATCTGGCCTTACAGGGCAATAAAAGAAGACAACACCGATTGCTTGAAGGACGAGCCAAGGGAACGAACGTTTAAGGAAAAGACCTTCACTGCGAAATTAGGCTGATGGAGGCTGACCTGTATCTGAAGGAGGCTTGAGCTTCACCGACGAGGGAGGAGGCTCAGAAGTCTTCCGTCTAGGGGAACGGGCACGTCACGAAGAGGAAGAGGGGCTGCGATGATGGTCAGCGCAGCTGTCTCTTTCAGATGAAGAGGACACAGGAATCCCGTCCCTCTTGCTACGATGGCGTCGGGCCTTTTTCTTGCAAGGGCTTTTAGGCTTCGCAAGAAGATCCCGCTGAGCTGGCGCTGATGGCTTGGAGGTCCCAGCAGATGAAGAAATCTTCACAGACATAGGAGCACAGGCGATTCGCAGAGGCTGCGATGTCGATGAAAGCGCAGCTGGAGGAAGAGATGGGAATTCCTCCGCAGCAAACACCGACTCAGAACACAGCGAATCGTCCAAGATGACCTCTGCAGAGTGACAGTCCTCCAACATCAGGGAAACATCAGGCGAAGGTGGACGAGAAGAAATAGTCTCCCGAGCCACACGAGGCCGAGGAGTGGGAGTCGGCATTCCCTTCCCAGGAGTCGTAGGAAGAGGCGACGATGGTGGGGCCAACTTCGATTTCCTCGGTGAAGAAGGAGCCGATGATGGTGGGGCCGTCTTCAATTTCCTCGGTGAAGGAGGCGCCGACGATGACAAGGCCGCCTTCGATACCCTTGGTGAAGGACGAGGCATAGTCACTTCGCTAGGCTCAGTTGACTTGGCCGGTGAAGTCATCAGTGCTGGCTGCTGGGACGACATCCCTCGAGGCGATGGCGCTGGGGCTGCTGGTGGTGCACCTGTCCTGTCCGGGCACTGATGGTATTTGCCCACGATTTTCTTGCAGAAGTCGCACTTCTTCAGGAGAGGACAGTCCTTCCGGACGTGGGAGGACTTCTTGCAGTACCAGCAGCACTGCCTGTGGCCCTTGTAGAATACGAAGACACGTTCTCCGTGCAACACAAGGGAGTCAGGAATGTCTTTCTGAAGGCGCATGTCCAACAAAATGTCTCCATTTTTCTGCAGGGGGGAGTCGGAGTGCTCTGGGTAGAACACTCGTAGCACCTCCCCGTAGTCGGACATGTAGTCCTTCAGGTATGATTCTGCCATCAGCGGCGAGGCACCCCGGACATGGACGGTGAGATGACCGGGGTCAGCATGAAACAAGTGGATAGTAGTCTGGCCAACTTTGACGTGGTCAGATCCTACTATCCGCTCAGCAACATTTCGGTTCCTGCAAAGCATCCTCCACTCAGTGGGGGAAAGCTTTTGCAGGACCGAAACAGCGGGAAAACCCGACGGAGGAACAGGGGGTATGCCTGTACGGGCATACAACCCCTTCATGAACGCGCCGGCGGTAAACGGACCGTCGGCGATCATCATCACCATGCGTTCCATGGTGATGATGGTAAAGACAAAGTTTTTTTTTTTTTTTTTTTTGTAGAAGGACCTCCCCAAGGAGACACCAGGGGGAGGCGAACGCACTACAAACTTTTAGGCCAGGAGCAGGCTCATGCTGGCATCCAGGCTGATGGTATGAAGAACAGTGATGAAAATTTGCGGTGTTGCCCAATTTAAGCTCTTGAAGTAACAATCCAATGGCTCATGACTAGCACATGACAACAATGGCAATGCACTCCTTGAAGCTTGAACATGTAAATTGTGGAACAACAGTAGAAATAACTTAACAATCACTAATAAAATCTTCAAAACTGATTAATTACAAAAATTAAATAAATAATTTTTTTTTTTAGAAGATTTACAGACATTGGACCTTAGCTTAGATATCAAAATCATTATGAAATTCAAGCTTAAGACATTTCATAAATGAAAAATATGTGATGGCTAAAAAAATCTTATTTTTTTACAACATCACAATTGTAAACCGCATGTATAATCGGGGCGCTCAGTTAGTTACACATTCTTCCTAATTTTTATACACACCAGGTGAGGCAACCGAATTTTAACATGGTCAAGGTTGTGTCACAGGCAGACCTCTAGACAGATTTCTACCTGGAATGTTTGGAAACACTAAGGCAGACTTCAGTTAATGTCCGTTTGGGCTCTTCAACCTCGAAAAATCGCGTTGACCCCTGTATTTTATGCAATGAAACCTGCTGAAACCTCATACGGTAGCACCATCGGTAATCTATATACAAGGTGATTATAATTAAAGTCCCTTTGTAAAAATGCTATAAAAAAACAACCATGAGTCCGAATGACTTCAAATTTGGACTGAGCATTCTTGAAGAAGGGGCATTTGATATGGGATAAGAAAAAAATAGTTCCAAAATTTATCACTAGATGGCGCTGTAAGCGGCATAACGGAAGCGGATTCAGCTAGAAGTGACATTTTGAATTGAAATACGACGGCTTTGGCATGAGTTGTTTATGGCATGATGTTTTTACATTAAAGTTGGTCAAGGAATGCAATTGACACTAAAACAAGTTAAACATGATTTTTTTTTTATTATACAGTACAGTATTAGCAAAAAATCAACTGTACCGGTCAATGAACATGATTGCTTCGGGTTTGATGATGGAAAACATGACTTTCAAGTCATTTAACAGTTGTGGCACTGTTAGTGCAAAGCCCATCCACCACGGCAAGGTCGTACCACATCGGATGGGAAGAATCGGTTTTTAATTGTCCTTGGGCCAAAAACCGCATAAAAAGCACATG
>JAHWFO010008810.1:0-59573 GCA_023313115.1 Rhysida immarginata
CTAAGAACATGTCGAATTTAAGGCATGCGCAAAATAAATTGGTGGCTGCCAATACTGCCTGGAGTGCACCTACTGTTTGTTTCTATCGTAACCAACGTAAAAGACAACGTTCATTATTTCCAGCTTGAATTTTAACCATCAGTGTTTTTTGTTTGTTGGAAATAATGAAGGTTGGATTGTTGCCAGACCTATTTTCTGTACTGTGACGCGCGTGATTTCTTTATAAACTCCTGAGTATATTCAGAGCTATATTTCAGGGAGATGTATTCTACAAGTTTCTTCACTGCTGTACTTGTTAGTAGATTGCACTTCTAGTGTGTTTTTAATCTGTGACTATATGAACTCACCTCCTCTCTGCTGGACGACAGTTCGTTATTCAGAACTATTTCGACATACAAGGAAAATGATTAACAAAGAATTTTCATCTTGAAAATATTTTACTTTTTCCTTCTTAAAGTTATTAAACATTCATTTTTATTTTTCAATATAATGACATCCACATGCGTAAATTTCCTTTTACTCATTTTATTTCCAGTAAAACTGAATATGCGATTAAAGTAGAGGTCTGACAAAGAACTAACATATTAACAATATTAAAAAACTATATTCAAAAATTTTTTAAGATTTGTTGTACATAAACATTTTTCTATATTAAAGGAAGGTATGGAAATAAAAACTTAAAAAACAGCGATTACAAACAGCAATCAAAATGCTATTATTTTAAATCACAATATTGTATTTTTTTCATTCTGCTGGCCTAATGTGAGACAATACATACAAATCCTCTTATCCCACAGCATACAGTAAGAATACTTAAAATTAGAATAAAATAAAATAAAATAATTAAATTTTTATAGTTTTAATTTTTAAGTATGCTGTGGGAAAAGAGGATTGGCATGTTATCTAAAGTTGTTATGTAACATTAGGCCAGCAGAATGAAAAAAAAAATAGTGATTTAAAATAATAGTATTTTGATTGCTGTTTGTAATCGCCGTGTTTTCTGTACATAAAGTTTTTATTTTCATACCTTCCTTTGATTAATATTATCCACATGCTGTTTTACACTCACAATTATATTTATAAACATTTTTCATCAAATTTCGTTGAGCCTTTCAAAGTGTTAAAATATTAAAGTGCATCATAAGATAGACTGCTTTTCGGTTTTATTTGGAGAATGACGTCATCATTTACACTACGAACAATGAAATTATTTCATAGCGCATTACGGAAATATTTATCGCAGAGGCTAGGTTATCTAAAAAAAAGAAAAAAAGAGAAAAAAAAAAAAAAAAAAAAAAAACAAAAAACGCCCTAGCGCCCTTGAACAAACAAATCAAACGACGAGGGCATTTCGATATGATTTTTAATCAATCTAAATAACGATGGAAAAATTGTCGAGATTACTATAATGTAATTTTTAATGATAATATCTACGAGATAAGAAAATATGAAAAAGATCACGTCCTGCTATTGACGAACGCGCACAGCCAGAACAAGTCCTTTGTTGTCGTATTCGGAGGTGGAGGGGGGGGGGGAAGGGTGTGTGAAGCAAAGGCAGAATGCTATTGGCTGACGCATCAAATGCATCGGAACGTTTTATCCGAATGGTTGAAGTTGGCAAGTTTTAGGCCACGTGCTTTTCTCCACTTCTAATCTGCTACACTTTAATCACTGCAGTCTTTAATCTCCCTCTTCCATCTCATTTGCAAATGATTCAAAACTGTAAACTGAACGGAACCTGTAAAGAAATCAGCTAATCTTCAAGGGATTTTAGTCATGAATGAATAAGAAGAGGAAAAAATCAACAATCAGTTATCCTTTACGTGTGGAACAAAAGTGTTTTCCTTTTTCCACGTGAATAGATTTATCTTACGGTAAGAAAAGTTTTTTTAAAAATCTTCCCTATTAATTGTGCATCTTTAAACAGTTCAGAGAAGCTTAGCTTCAAACGTCGAGTCTCGGATCTTACTCTCTAACCTTTATACGCTATGATGAGACTATCCATAGGCGCATAAATGCGAGCTGAGCACGATCACTGCACGATATGAACCTGGGTGATTCGTCGAACGAGAAACAAAACGGTTGTCCAAAAGGTTCACTAGCCATTTTTCATAACGATTTCCGTAACCTTTATGATTTGCCTGCGTGAAGAATGTAAGGAGAAAAATAATATCATCACAAGGATATTAGCTTATTATTCCGACAAATCTTATATTAGATTCACAGTCGTAAAACAGTAAAAGGCTTAAGTTCAACTCCTAACCAAGATCTAAGAATTATTAAGGTAGTCCGTCAGGATATAAGCAGTTCCGACTAGGGTGGTAATTTTTTGCAAGGTGAGGCAGGGTGTTTAAATCCGATAAATTCCATATTTCTAGGTTAACCCTTCGCTACTGCCCTAAAGGGATGGCTATGTACAGCATTTTTTCTTTTCCTTCAGTTTCTCTTTATAAGTCCCGATACTTCGTGATCTTCTCCTGTTTTAGTATTATTATTATTATTATTATTATTATTATTATTATTATTATTATTATTATTATTATTGTATAAGCAACAAATTGTTGTAACCTTTAAAATTGTTTTAATTTATTTATATTATTTATATTAATTAATTGGTTTCTTTTTATTTCCAAGAGTCTATATTTTGCCTTTTTTCTTGTAATAATTTGAATCCTTCAGATTTTGCAAAACAATGTCCAGTATTTATATTTCGGTTAACTGTACCAGATATTTACGACTATATTTCAACGGCCTTCTAATAACAACTTAACCATCAGATACTCTTTGCATGTTCGAAACGAGTGTCTATCAAAACACCCAGGCATAAAACCCACCGGTAAAAAAAAACCCAGGCACAAAACCCCCAGCCTTAAAGTGCAAGGGAGGGAAAAAAACCCAGAGTAAAACCACTGATGAAAAAATTTTATTTCCAAGGTACAAAACATTTTTTTATAATTTGTAGATCATTTTCATTGAGTTTTTTCCTCTTATAAGTTTGCTCAATAGTAATTTTGTAACAATGTAAAACAATAATAATAACAAGAAGTTAATCCTCCCGAGGAAGGTATAGGAAAGTAGCGGAAGCCCTGAGATCATCTATGCAGTAAAACCAAGTATGAAGAAATATTAAAGATTTTTATTTCATTCCGGTCTTTGTATTCTTATATTCTGTTTTCATTTATCTACTGGTTTTTTTTTTTCCAGTTTTATTCTTCTTATTCTTTTCGTTCATTTTATAATTTTTTATTTCACTTCCTATATATCTAATGATTCTTACTTCATTATATACATTTGAATTTTTATCTGAAAGCCAGTATTCATTCCTCTCATTTTTCTACAAATACTCTCTCCCCTCTTTCCCTTTCTTATGTCCCCCCCCCCCTCATAAATTCCCCCCTTTTTTGGCTTTACATATAGTCTTCATCTTTCCTCCTCCTGCTCTCTGTCCACTACTCCATTCTATTATTATATAAAATAAATATATAAAATTTCCGCCCCAGTGGGCCAATCTAAACCAAACTAAATAGTAAAGATGCACAAGCTACATTCCGAATTTCAACCTTCTACCTCAAAAAATGCGGAAATTATGAAGGGGACGAATGGACGGACATTGTGAAAAAAATAAGTAGCTCCATTCTTCTGCTACTTAATAATGTATGTGGCAAGTTCTTTTTCTTAATTTTCAAAATTAAATTTGATATAATTATTATTGGACATGTGGACACTAAAATTACTATATGTATCTGACGAGAAAGTACATATAAAACCATTTAAAATTTACTATAATTTTATATTTATATATATTATAATTATAAATATATATACACAAACCTAGCGGATCGGCCTCGGTGGCTCAGGGGTTGCGTGGTCGCCTCTGATGCCCGAGGACGCGGGTTCGACCCCGGCCGAGGACGACGAGGATTTTTTCAGGGGGAAAATCCTGAGATCACGCACTTCCTTCGGAAGGGAAGTAAAGCCGTTGGCCCCGTGTAGTCGTTTGCCGGCTGCACGTTAAAGAACCCTTGCGAGGCAAAATTTGCGGCCCCTATAACGCCGTCCTGAAATGACCATGGCAGTTGAAAAGGACGTTAATACCAAACAAACCAACCAAACCTAGCGGCGGACTCTGCTTTCGGACACCAAGTAATTTGGCTAAAAACACAGTGAAAAGTGCATACAGAGGATTGCAGGCTAATGAAAATAGATTTACTGAGTGTATGTAACAATATCAACATCGATTTAATGGTGTGAAATAATTTATTCAAATTTATGTAAAATTGCGTTGTCAACAGGTTTCAAAGAACTTCGTACACAAGGGGTCACTAGCATATAGAACTTTCCTGAAGGCTGTAGAAACGCCCAGAATGCTTTGCATCAGGCTTTAAAAGCACCGTCCACGCGACAGAGCACAGTATTCGTGTTGTTTTGAACCATGGGACCTGGTAAGCCAGTAGAAACGTGTATACGGCAAAAAATTATACAGCAGTTCCAGAATAACAAATCCCAGCGAGCTATTGCCCATGAATTATCAGTTCCACTCTCTACTGTTAATGGGATCATCAAGCGTTTCAGAGAAATCGGGAAAACAGAACCAGGGACTGCACCAGGCAAGCAGCGATTATTGAATGTTAGGGACCTACGAGTATTTCGACGTTACATTGTGAAAAACAGGCATGCTCCCATAAGTGAAATGACTGTTTGGGCTCGAGAATATTTTCATATACCCATATCCGAAAGCACAGTCCGCCGTTACATCAGAAGATGCAACTATTACTTATACGCTTCAAAGAGTAAGCCATTTATGAGCACTGTAGCTAAGCGTCGCCGGGTAGCATGGGCCAGAACCCATCTAAAGTGGACCCTTGCTCAGTGGAATAGTGTTCTGTGGTCCGACGAGTCCACCTTTGCAGTGATGTATGGCAACAACGGTCGCAAGGTGCTACGGACCAAGCACGAAAGTAATCATCCCGACTGTTACCAGAGGAAAGTTCAGAAGCCTGCATCGCTGATGGTGTGGGGCTGCTTGAGTGCAGCCGGGAGAGGATCGCTTCACTTTTGCGAGGGCACTATTAACTCTGCTGCCTATATAAACATTCTTCAACAGCATCTGCGTCCATCCCGCCAAAAGTTGTTCAATAGAAGACCAAGCATCTTTCAGCAGCCCAGATCTGTCACCCATTGAAAATGTATGGCGCATTTTAAAGCGAAAAGTCAGACAGCGGAAGCCTTGAACACTGCAGCAGTTGCGGGCGTGTATTTCCGAAAAGTGGGACAAAATTCCAGTAGAAACAACGCAAAATTCCAGCATGCCTCAACGACTTCGGAGCGTCATTCGTCGGAAAGGTGACGCCACTCAGTGGTAATGTGCAATAAACGGTACGGTGTACGAATTTCATTGCAACGTGTTGAAAACGGAACATTACAAAAAGTCGCTTATTTAATTTTCTCGTTTTTTTAATGTTAAAATGCTATATCACAGTTGTACTAAAGCTCTGTGCACTCAATAAAGTAATTTTCATTTGTTTACAATTAGTTTCGTTGTACTAATCCAAAATTCTGTAGGTGTCCGAAGTTCATTGACGCTAGGGTTGTATAGTGGGACCCATTTGCCCTAGAATCCCTTTAAAGCGGACACCAATACAATAAAATTGATCAAACCATGAAAAGTTTTAAAATTAACAAACTATTACAATCAATTTATATAGCTGAAAATCTGTGCATCTCTAATGTACTTTTTGGTTTTGTATAATTATTTTGTTCGTTTTTATTAATAATTATATCTAATTTAATTTTGAAAATTAAAAAAAAGAAATTGCCACATACATTATTATTAATATTATTGTTGTTGTTGTATGGAATTTTAAATAAATAAATAAAAATTGTTTTACATTGTTACATTATTAATATTGATGAAATTTATTAGAGGAAAAAACTCAATCAGTGCTTTTACTCTGGGGTTTTTTCTCTCCCTTGCACTTTAAGGCTGTTTTTTTTTTTTTACCAGCGGGTTTTATGCCTGGGTGTTTTCTGTGGTGGGGGTTTTGAGTGGATCCCGTTCGAAACATATGTATCTGTCTATGCTATGGACTATTATAATACTGACTATACCACTTGAAAAGAGATAAGATAGTGGTGAAGAGATCATACTTTTAGATGGAAGATTTTTCTTTTTCTAAACCAAATTTTTTTTGTTTTTAATGATGGTAAGAGACAGGTCGTGCGTCGCTGAAAATACGTGATTTTAGAGAAGCCCCAATATTTGTGCAAAATTTCCTATAGCTTGAAAACCCAAATTTTTCAATTTTACTGACCCACGTCAATCCAAAGAAACAAATGCGTATAAAAATATTTAGAATTATAATACAGTAAATATTTTATATTATCTTCATGCCAATGATTCAGGATTCTTTAATCCTTCGAGGGCGACGTAATTTTTAGTCGAGTCCCTCTAAAAATCCTGTTCGAGGATATTGATATTTAATAAGAATAGCGTATACATTAAAAAAAAAACGTTAACACTACTATTGAATATTTTATTAGCAAGGTAGAAGTAATTGAATGTGATCTATAAAAATTTCGTCTACTGACTGGCTATTTTGACTTGCTATTTTTATTTCTGAATATTCGTAAATTTTTGCTTTTAACAAATTTGTTGAAATAATCGTGAAGAAGGAAAACCAAATCTAGCCTAAACAAATGATTTTATTTGAAATTAGAATTCCTAATTATAAGTTATCATACATTAAATAAGAATTTGTAATTATAAATTAAGCTTAGTATAAATTTGTGTTCACAAAAGAACTTTTTATTCTATTTTATAATTTACTTCATTCTTTTAGCGTAATTTATAGAGGAACTGTAACAATAAAATTTTAATGTCCATTAAAGTAATCTGTTAACAACAGAAGTAAAATTCTTTATTTTCTCTAGAGCAGTGAAGGTACAATGAAAAATCAATATTCCAAGTTCCATGTTTCAATATGAACAAAACTTTATACACACGGTTACAGGGAAAGTCGACCTAGATATTTAAGGACGTTATTATATAGGTCGTTGCCGATAGATTTGACCCTATAACCTACAATCCAAAAGTTAACCGTTTTCTAGATATGTGACTTTTAAATTAAAAGAAAAAGATATCATTTTTTGCTCTAATTTCAACTTTTTTTTTAATTTTAAGACTCTAGGGTCCAGTTTTTTGCCGTTTTTACGTAGGGGGTAAGCCAGTTTATAAAAATAAATAATAAAACATGAAACAACTTGATATCGGTTTAAAGTAGCTGCTGAATGTAGATTTTTTCGCTAATGATTTCCAACTTTGAAGCACGTTAATTAAAAAAGTTCTATGGAAGTTATCCTGCATATTATTTTAATAACTTCTACGTCTTTTTAACTATCCAAAAAGGTATACTACTCTCACAAAATAAAACACAAAATGACAGAGAAAGCGGTCCCAGACCGCAAAGAGTAAATGTTTATTTAAAAGTAAAAAATAACAGAATGACCTTAATCAAATATAAAAACCATTATCATTTAATAAAAATATTTTTTATTAATCAGATTTCATGTTCTACATGGCTGCCCTTATTTCTAACACAAATTCTCATTCGTTTTCGTAATCCGCTTTTCACGACCCCAGTTGTAAGATGCCGCCTCATTTCATCAGCTGGATTAATTATTTTCTGTCTGAAGATATCTACATAGTTAAAAAGACGTAGAAGTTATTAAAATAATTTGCAGGATAACTTCCATGGAATTTTTTTTAATTAACGTGCTTCAAAGTTGGGAACACTTAGTGAAAACATCTACATTCAAATAGTTATCGAGCAGCTACTTTAAACCAATAGCAAGTTGTTTCAAGTTTTATTACTTATTTTTATTAACTGGCATACCCCTACGTATAACAGCAAAAAATTGGACCCTAGAGTCATGAAATTAAAAAAAAAAAAGTTGAAAGTAGAGCAAAAAATGATATTTTTTCTTTTAATTTAAAAGTCACATATCTAGAAAACGGTTAGCTTTTGAATCATAGGTTATAAAGTCAAATCTATCACAACGACCAAAATAATAACGTCCTTAAATATCTAGGTCGACTTTCCCTGTAATCCTGTATATAAAGAAACTGGTTGACTTACTCATCAACGCACAGCAACATCACACTGCGTTTACATGCACTCTTTCGATCCGGATCGAAAGACCAGTTTCAAGTCAATCCTGAAAAAAGTGGCATTTAAACAGTCTTCAACACCCTGATCCGGATCGAATTCAATCCAGTCGAAAGAGTTGGTTTGAAACCAGGGAAGCATGCCTCAGGAAAGAGGTCAATCCACTAATGCGCATGTAAACACCCCGATCCGGATCGAGTTTAAATTTGCTGTTTGGTTGAAAGAAAAACTATAGAAAATTTTAGCTAAAATAAGTTCTTGGAATAAAATAAATAATTAAAAGACTCTTTGACCACAACAAAAGTCTAAAATTATTTTGTTGTGGTCAAAGAGTCTTTTATTTATTTTATTCCATTACTTTTATCCACATTTCTTTCCCTTTTCAATTTTTCTGGTGGTTGTAATAATTTTTTCCAACTCCCGAAAAGTTTTTTATAAAATAAGTTCTTGGTTGATTTATACCTCAACACAATAAATATCTATAAATAAATAAATGAATAAATTTTAAAATACATTGCATGTTTAGGTTTTTTTTTTGTAATTTTTTTTATCAAAATGTCATTTTTCCAAATTAAAATTTTTCAAACTTCTATCAAATTGGGGTTTTATATATATATTTTTATCAAAATGTAATTTAATAATTTTTTATCAAGTTGTAATTATCAAATTAACTTTTATATTTATATCAAAACTTTCAATTTAACAATTTCTATTTTATTAAATTATAATTTGATAATTATTAATAATTATTATAATTGTAATTTGATAATTTTTATAATTTAATAAAATTAAAATATACTATTAAATTGAAGTTTTTGATAAAAACTAATAAATCTATGTTTTGATAAGAATGTATAAAATTATATTTTGATAAAAATAAGTATAAAAAACTTAAACATGCAAATGCATTTTAAAAGTTATTAAGGATTATTATTTTGAGGTGTAAGTAAATCAAAAACTTGATTTAGTTAACATTATAAATAACGATTTTTCAATTTAAAAATGGAAGGAAAAATTCTGCGACCCGGATTCGAACCAGGAACCTCGACTATCTTTACCTATGCTTGGAGACGTATCTCCAGTTAATAATTATTATTATTCATTATAAATAATCTCAACCTTATTATTTAAATATAGAAAATTTTAATTAAAAAGAAAATTTAAAGGAAAAATCAATAATTACAAAATTTATTGATTGTCAATTATATTTCTAGACGACGATAATGAGAAAATTTTTAAAATTTGTATTTCAGCCGTATTTTAGAGGAAGCATAATTCAAGTGATAAGGCCGACTGAGCCAACAATGGCGGATTCTGTAGCAGATGACAAGTCTGGCGTACTTTCCTAATCTAGAACTTTACCCACAGGGCATCTTATAGGGCTCTATCCGGATCGAGTTAGATGCATCATGTAAACGCGAGGCATTTTTGGATTAGCTCAAGTCGATCCGGTTCGAAACGTGCATGTAAACGTAGTGTAACTCGAAACTCGGTGAGGTCATAGGACGGATATCGTAGGGGAGTGCTAAGACGGGGTGTTTCGAAATTTGGACCGCTGCTCACCTTAGGGGCAGAAAGAACTTGCACGTTCGATCGCTTGGCTCCTTCCCCAATAAACGCAGATCTTCGAAATTTTCGAAAAATAAAAAAAAAAATTTCCCAAAATAGGCCTAATTTTGACGTTCGCGTCCGGTCAACCCCACACTGTGGCAAATACACATCGGACTTAGATATTTGAACCAAGACTAGTTCACCTAATTTGCAGAAAACTAATTCCTGCTTTTCATATTTTACCCTTTTGCCCCCTTATGGCCCTCCGTAAAAATATGCGATTTCTCGCAGTTTTTCCAGTATTTCCCGAGTAAAAATAGGTCTAGAATAATGAAATTTGGTATGGTGATCAACTGTCTGCTTGGTTCATTTTTAATTATCTGGATCCAATTTTCAGGTATTTTCTATTTTCCGGATTTTTACTGGAATTTTTTTTTTTTATAAATTAACATACAAACTTGCATGTTGAAAGCTTAGATTTTACATTGGTCATAAAATATGGATTTTGTTATTTGATTTAAAATTTATTAAAGGTATCTAGGACTATTTTTCGATTTATTATGAAGTAGCTGATATACCCGGCGTTGTTCGGACTCTTTTTTTGATAAAATTTTGCAATTTCTGAATGTGAATATACAGAAAAAGTGAACATTATTTTCCAGCTTTTTTTCACTGGCACTGCGTCAAACTCACTCAGTTAAAGCATAGCCTACTCTCTTATCATATAGGCTATGGCTAAAGGGCCGATAATTGGAGAGGAATGTAACAGAATACAATAAGAACATTTTTAAAAACTTTGTCTGTCTGTTTGAAAGCCGAGCAACGCTACACCACCAAACAAAGCTTACCGATTTCTTTCCTTAAAGGTAGGTCAGTTTTCTTGATCAGGGTTCGTACGGGTTTTGGAAAATCAATGGTTTCTGATTTTGGAAAATCAATCAATGATTTGGAAAAGTTTTGGAAAAAGTGTTTTTAGAACAGATTTAATGTTTTCTTAATAATTACTTATATGAATATATTATTCTTAAAAATATAAAAGATTATGGTCTTGGAAAATGTATAGAATTGCCTTGAAAAGTTTTGGAAAAGTCATGAAATTTTATCTTTGATCAAGTGTACGAACCATGTTGATACACTACAATACATGTACACTGTAATAACGTTATTTTTCATCCTTCTCCTTAACTCGAAGTTTCCCTAAGTCGAATTTTTTTGGTGGTCCCTTCCACTTCGAGTTAGAGAGAGTCGACTGTACCATGTTTTCAATCAGCCACCATCACTGATAGCGGGTCAGAATGGTCGATACCGATACCAATGACCGATACTACCGATACCGATACTTTCAAAACCGATACCAAACCGATTCTTTTTTCAGATATAAATTATTAAACCAATCCGAAAGCTTTCAGATTATTAAACGTCTTTTCATGTGTATGCCTTCTCATTGGCCGCTTGATTTAACCAGTTATAATTTCGACCAATCTCATGCGGTCGTACCCTTGCCGTTTGTGCATATAAAGAAGTTCTCGTTCGAATTTCGAAATCGTCTCCACCAGCAGAGACATTGACGAAAATATCAAAAAGGTCACTCACTCCATCAAGATGGCTACAAATGCTGGTGCTACTCCGGTGGATTAGCGGTGCAAGCGGCCAGACCATCTAGAACTTCCTCTCTCCATCAGGCAACTCATCCACGAAGAAAACACCTTCAGAAGACTTTGGCAGCGTACCAGGTTTCTCCACCTCAAGACGAAGTACAACAGGCTATCCGGCAAGGATTTAAGGAATCAAAGATGGAACGACAAAGTTGAAAGTCTGTCCGTCCAGGATAACTCTCCCTGGAGTATGGTCAGGGCCCTTAAAAGCAACAGGACTATTGTTCTCCCTCCTCTGCTTACAGAGGGTGGCGATTTCGTTAGCAATGACCCGGGCAAAGCACAAATTATCGCCGATTCACTGATGAGCCAATTCTCTACACCCAAAGAGGATGATCTGGTCAATATCACTCGTGAGGTGAAGGACGTGTGTGATAGGTATGGCCACACACAGCGCGCTCTTGGCTATCCTGATGTCATTAGCATCTCTGAGATATTGGACATCATAAAGCGCCTAAAAAGCAAAAAGGCAACCGGCATCGACAACCATTACCAACAGTGCTCTCAAGAATTTGCCTCCCAGTGTTATCTGCATCATCACTAAGGTCATGAATGACTGCTGGCTTAGCGGCCATTTCCCTAGTGCCTGGAAGGACTCGGTCTTTTTCACCATTCCTAAACCTGGACTGGATCCTGCTCTTCCCACAAGTTATATGCCCATTAGCTTGTTCCCCAGGCTTTTGAAAGTCTTTGAGCGCACTATACTCAAGAGGTTCAATGAGTACTGCGAGGCAAACAACCTCATTCATAGTGAGCAATTTGGCTTCCGTCCAGGCCACTCTTGTCAGCTTCAGTTATGGAGGCTCGTTGCTGATTTAAACGGTCCTCTCAACCTCTCTATGTTTGGTGGTCTCGTTTTCCTCGATGTCCAAAAGGCCTTTGACCAAGTCTGGCATGATGGGCTCATTTACAAAATGATTACCTACGGGTTCCCTGACGATCTAATTGCTCTGGTTCGCTCCTTCCTGTCAAAGAGGACTTTTCGCGTTAAGGTTGGGGACTCCTTGTCTGAACCCTGCGATGTTAATGCTGGTATACCCCACGGCCCTGTCTTGGGGCCAGCTTTATTCAACTTCTTTATCCATGACTTCCCCAAGTTTGCAAAGTGTAATCTTTACATATTTGCTGACGACGGTTCCATCATGACCTGGACACGAAACCCAGCACATGTCATCTACAAAAAGCTTTACATCAGTGCGAGAGCTGGTTCACTAAGTGGAGATTAAAGCTGAATGTCAAAAAGTGCAAGGTCATGTTTATCACTCGCAAATGCACAAACCCTCCAAAGCCCCTCTTCTTATTTGGCAAGAAACTTGAGTGGGTAAAATGCTATAAATATCTTGGTGTCATGACCGACTCCAAACTAAACTGGAACGACCAAGTCCAATATGCGCTCAACAGGGCAAAGAAGACGAAGTTCAGTTTGATTGCACTTTTGGGGCGAAACAGCGCTCTTGGTGTAGATAACAAACTCTTGATATACAAGGTTGTCATTCGTAATATTTTGCTTCATGGAATGCCTGCTTGGGCTTCTATTTGCAAATCTAGATGGAAGGATCTCCAGACCTTCCAAAATGTTACTCTCCGATCCATTGCCCAACTTGACAGAAGAGTTGCCAACAACCACTCTATCTATGACGATTTGGGGATGACCCACATAGGCACCTTTGTCCAGGCACTTATGAAGAACATGCTACCCAAGATGGAGAATCATGAAAACACCCTGGTTTCTGGTATTCTGGACCACTCACTCGTTGTAAAGAATCCCCTCAGGTTTCGAAGACCGCGCCATATCCTGGATGTCTGCTTTGATGACGTTAACAAGGCCGCCTTCCCCAACTATTGGATCTTTTAGATCCTGCTGATTTTTGGGGACTCTATTCGTCAATCTACAGTCTGACTCTCGTCCATTCTGGGGACTTCTTCTCTGGAGGACTTAAGAGGTTCATCAGGCTTCTCATCCAGTTCAGTGTACCTCCTCTGGTTTACTCTTTGGGCGAGCGTGCAAAGTGAGCTTGGCTCCTGGACCACTCGCGTCTTCCTTTCACTTCACTGTTCGATTGTCGAAACCATCTCATTGCAGTGTTGCCAAGTTAGTGAATTTTTTACTAGATCTAGTGAAAAAATTGGCATCTAGTGAAATTCTAGTGCACTGAAATTTCTAGTGGATTTCCTAGTGATTTTCTAATTTTTTGACTAACATGTAATTTTTTTAAGTATTTTTTTAATACTACTTAAAGAGGCCTGGTACATGATTTTCGTGCGCCTCAACCTGTGCTTTTTATATATTCTATTATTTCTAATGCTGTCTCTGTTCATCACGGACGTCCTACTTTAATCCATTCTTCACTTTTTTAATCTTAATTCTTGGTTCGCTGTTCTCTATTTTTTCATTTTCTCGTTTTTGTTATTTTTCTGTTTCTTTGAATGACATGCAGACGTAACAGTTACTGATCAAGCATTGATCCTTTCGCGGTAGACAATGTTCTTGGTGCAGACGCCGTCTTCATCTTCGGTCTCGACGTTGAGGAGTTGTATCTTTTCTGAGCTTCCATCAGAAGCTTCCGTTCGGTCTCGACGTCTCTCGCCCCAAGTGGAGTTGCCCATGGGCGAACACAGATCGGAGCAGATACAACCCAAATAATGCAGCGATTGACACTGAGACTTGTTGATGGTCATCGCGAAGCAAACCTGCACGGGGAACTGCTTGCCTCGTATCTGAAATGGGAGAATCTTGTCATTACTGTCGCAATAGATACACAGCAACAACATGTCGTCACCTCGCCGCTTCCCTGTGAGCATCTTAGCATGAATGCAGTGGGTCTTGAGCTCAATTATCTACAGCCACGTTCCGTTGCACAGCCCTCTTTCTGAGTTCCACACTCGGTGACCTTGACATACCTTGAAACCTCCGCGCACTTAGCTGCTCGAGCTATTCGACCTCTTTGAACCACTCCACCCCTGAAATCTCTGTGATTTTCTGCTGCCATTCCTGCCACCGGAGTAGTGTCTGCTCTTGTTGTCCTGGAAGCTTCCTCTGAAGTATTGTTGCTGGAATCCATTATTAAAAAGCACAACACAAACATTCTACATACACATCAACAAATACACAATTTTAGACAACTGGAAGGAGACATGCATATCTTCTTTGATCCCTCGAGAGAGATATCCCATCTATACCGTCTGGTCTTCTGCTCATTGTTAATAATTCTTGGAAACGAATGTTCTATTGCCAAGCCAACAGAACGTTCTATCATTGCCTGATCATTGTTAATAAATCTTGGAAAGGTACGGTTCTATTGCCAAAGCAACAAAACATGAAAACCCCGGAAAAGCGTGACAGGTACAGACGACAAACAGAGCAGGAAATTATTTTTGTTGCATCATCATTTTTGAAATTAAATGAGATTTTCGAGAAACTTGATTGTGAAAATTTCTGAGATGAAAGTGTGATTTCATAAAGATGTAAAACTTCTTGTTAGTCAAAATAGCCAAAGTAAATCTTAGTGTTGTTAAATAATATTTTCCATATTATTTAAATAAAGATTTAATAAATTTATTGAAATTTTTAGTGAAATAGCATTTTTCCTAGTGAAATCTAGTGAAATTTCGTCACTAATCTAGTGATGGCGCCGGTGTAAGACTTGGCACACTGTCTCATTGTACTCATCATAGGTAGGGTTATGGTTTGGACTCGAAGCTCGTCGTTATCAAGGTTGTTATTCTTTCCATTCAGGTTAGGTTTTTTTTTTTGTTGTTTTTTTTTTACTTCATTTATTTATTTTTAAGTACCAGCAAGTTAAGTAAATTTCCTGACTTTTTCCGGTCACATTTTTAACAGTATAGACCATGGAACCAGCGGAAACTCAACAAACCAGAGGAAACATTTAGCGAGAGTCCATCCTTTGCACTTTCAAAGTTTAAAGGTGGGCAAATCAACTTGTGGAGGTGAAGGTGGTCGACAATGGCACTTGGAAGGGTCAGAAAAGCAGCAGCTAACATGCGTCAAGATCACTTCAGCGTCAGCGTCCACCACTTCCGGTATCGGTATCGGACTTTTGGGTATCGTACATGGTATCGGTACCCCGATACTTTATGGTTATCGACCATCACTAGTCAGAATACTACACAACGATAGCTGCAGTGGGTAGCCAGCCTCGTATTCGCGTAACACCTGTAACGAAGATAGGTCGAAAAATAATATATAACTGTACACAATTAATCACATGGGTGCTTGCATATAGACGGAATCTTTTTTCAAAATTTCACCATAGCTTTTCGAATCATGAGTTTTTAAGTCGATTTCAAAAAAACATTATTTTAGTTGGGGAAGCGAAAATTATTTCTTAGTGAGTGGTAGGCCAATTGTTTATATGAGTGTTATATATTGTGTTTTATATTTTTTATAATAATTGGGACTTCCCTAAATTTGCCCAAATAAAAAGCGGATAGAAGCACTTTTTTTTAACTCAGAGTAATTCATATTATAAAAATGATTAACGCTGTAAATTTGTATATTTAAAGGATAACTCTACTCTTTCACAGATAGTTGCTAAAATAAGCCTCCATATCTTCGTAAGTCTCAAAACTGATATCTGAATCATTGCTTTCATGTCCAGACATTGTGAAAATTGTAGTGAACGCAGTACTGAGTGAATGTATAGTAGATCTATAGTGAATGTTAAAGCTTCACCCAAGATGGATGCCTCCCGATTTCAAGTCGGAATTTTCGTTTTTTCACACATTAAAGATTCGAATTAAAAAAATTAAATATGTCACGATATTATTAATGCGTTGGTCTTTCGATTTAAGTAAAGTTGTATGTGACTGTAGAGTTGTCCTTTAAACTTCATCTCAAAAGTATATGACAAAAAGAGTATTAAGGTACGTTCACAAAGACGCGGTACATGCGGATACTTTTAGAAATCGTTTGAGGTCAACTTTTTCCTATGCGGCGAGAGCGGCAAGGTTGTCACGTGAATTCTTTCTACGAATCAGCGGTAATCTTCTTGAGAGCGCCAAAATGGAAGCATTGGAAGGAGGTCAGTGAGTGGGAAGTAGGGATGGACAAGATCTCTCAAATAATCGATTCTTCATTTCGATTAACTCGATTAATCGGGTAAAGAACATCGATTATTGGTCGATTAATCGAATTTCTAACGGTTAAGTATTATCAATATTTATTAAATTTTTTCACATATCACTTAATATTGTGAACTTTAAATAAAACAATTCAGATACCAATATAAAACATTCAAGTATAAATTTTAATTTAAAAACAGTTTTAAAAGCTCAATTTTACAAAAACAGAATTTAAAAATAAATTTTTGACAATCGTTTTCCAGTTAACCTATTCCTTGCTTGTGTATGAATATTTCCTGCCTTTGAAAACATTCTCTCACTTGGTACACTAGTGGCTACAATTGGTGAATATCTCCTTGCTAACAAATACAATGAAGGATAAACTGCCTTTAATCCCTCCCAAATTAAAATTTACTTTAATTCTCTGCTCTACTTGAAAGCTTTTGATTCAAATATTGGCGGAGTTCTAATGGCCGGCCACCAACATTGTCATTATTGTACGTGCTCTTACATGCTAAATTGTCATGGTACTCCCATAAATTACTTTCAGGCGATTGCACTGTTTCAGTCATTTCTTCAGTGCAAGGGGAAATTCTCTTTATTTCTGTGGAAATAAAATTGAGAGTTTGATAACTTGGCTTTTGAAAATGCAATTTTTTAAATCGTGGGTCTAAAATAGTTGCAGCAGCTAATAATAATATGTTGCATCATGGTTACATCATATAATAGTTCCAACGGGTCATTTTCAAAATCTCTCCCTCACATTTTCCTGAATCAAAAAATGAAATGCAATTTTGGCTTAAAGAGCCCAATTTGATGTCGAATGCCACTGCCCTCTCGCTTCTGAATGGCTGGAAGCAAACACAACAGTTAGCCGGGGTTTTTTTTCACCGAGTGTAAGATAAGATAATCGCCCCAAGGAAAATCGGAAAGAAAGAATCGATTCAGTCGATTAGTCGGGATGTCAGAATCAGTTCGAGTAAATCGAAAATCGACTTTAATTAGATCGATATTTTTCGATTAATCACCTATCCCTAGTGGGAAGTGCTCTGACGCCGAAATAAAGCTAATAGAAGTATATCTTCATCTACATCCGATGAAATAATGTTAGACATAAATATTCCGACACCTAATAAAACAACAAACATATACATCACAAAAATTTGCCAGTAATGGACACCGGATGTTACTTTTAACAGGAAGTACTTGTTCTGTGCAGCACTACCCCTAGTGGTAGTATGTATTTTGAAACGTCATGCTGAACGCTTGAATTGCCGCGTGTTTGTGAATAGAAGAGGGATTGACGCTTCGCATCGCAGCTGCATGCTTCCGCATGTACCGCTTCTTTGTGAACATACCTTTAATAAGCTTAATTGTGCTAAAAAGAGTATCTCCTATGTCTGGAACTTTTCAGAGTAAAATTATACAATAATATTTAAATACAATGTCATTAGTATATGCTCATTTCTATTCAAAATCTTCATAAAAAGTACCTTAAAGAGTATCGGTAGTGCAATGAAAATTCGCGGAAAATTCAAAATGCTCGGGTGTGGTTTATTGTCACAAGAAAACAAATAGAATTCATGAATTCTTCGGCTTGATACTTGCAAGGCGATTTTGTGCAAAATATTTCAGTTTTCATAACGTCTTTACACGATACAAAAATCAAGCGCTAATTTTTCCCAATCTTTCCAAATAATGAGATGTAAATAAGTTGTATCAATGTCATTAGAATTTTATGGAAACTTATTGTATATTAATAAACCTTATCATTTATTCTTTAATGTAGATAGATAGTTGTATTCTTTCTCGTTGAAACCGGGCATATTACCGTTTCTACATATTCAATATCTCGTAAAGTATACAGGGTGTGTCATAATGCGAAACTTGAAGGAAAAAAGTGAAAAGTTATGATGGCAACTGATGATGGGTGATGGGCTGCATCCTGTGGGGTGTATGCGATCATGGCCATTCATCAGTTGCCATCATAACTTTTCATTTTTTCCTTTCAGGTTTCGCATTATGAAGGTGTCCAAGGACTTTTGACTCACCCTGCATATAGAGAGCGAGAAATACGCATTGTCCGTGAGTACTTTATGGATATCAAAGGTGTAAGCATAGTTTTAAGAATCTGTACACTTAAACTGAAACTAACATTTCAATGAAGCCACAAAGAATTTCAATGATTAAACACGTATCAGATATACGTATTGTCACCTTTTTAAATTTTGTTTAAGTAAATTTATTATTTTTAAATAACAAAGAATGGAACGAATGCTCTTATGTTCATAAATTGCACCAGCTTGTTCTTAAATTGATTTAAGAAAATTGATCTTCCATAGTTCATGGAAAGTCATCCGTTGAACGGAACGAAACCGTTGCCTTTGACGGCGGCCCTTCTTTCCAGTAAGGACTCAACAGACGATGTCTTCAGCGAAGAACGTGAAAAGTAAGCTTTTAATTCTATTTATCTTAAGAGATATTTACAAATGTCTGTGTTTCTGTTTATATCAGAAAAATGATTAAAACGCTTTAGACTCTATAAGAAGGCAATGTGGATGTCTAAAGGTCATCAATCCTCTGCAATGACCCTGGGTCACTGTAAAATGTACAATACTGAAAATCAACTTGAGTTATCTTTTAACTTCTTCAAGTTCCTTTTTTTAACCTACAACTCTAATTATCCCAGGCAACGCCGAGTGCTTCTCTAATCACCACATATTCACTATTATCATCTGTCATACTATCTGTATGCAGTGACTGTGTTCCCGCGGTCGTTCCATTACGTATATACGACACGGATTCAATTGTATCATATAATAGATGATATAACGAGCTATGAGATTCTTGCAAATGTTATATTACATGTATTTGATAATTAATTTCATAATATTGTTTATGGCAAATTTTATTATTTATTTGATTAAAATAACGGCGGATTGAAGGAAAAATGGCTACAAAATGAAAAGTTTGTTAAAAAGCCACCAATAAAATTATTTCTTTCTTTCAATATTTACAAATTCTGTCACCTTTATTCCGACTTAAAATTAGGTTACATAAATGCCTGACACAAATAGATTTTCCTAACCTTAGAGAATTACGAGAAATGTCAAGGGAAATGAAATAGAGGGTTATTGCAAAATGATGTAAGGTCAAATAAATACTATGATTTTCCTTATATGATCCTGGCAAAACAAAATAATCGTCAAATGAATAAATTGCTTGTTTACTTATTAAATAAAAGATTTGCCAAGTCTTCAACTCTTTTTTCTTCCCTTTAACACATTCAGTTACATAGTTGATAAAATAAATTCACCCAATTTGATTGGATAGTAACATGGCAACAGCAACTTTTCACCCTATAACGCCCCATTAAGCCTTATCGTAATTAATACCATTCTCTCTGAAGTGTATTTTATGTGCGTTTTTCACTGTTTATTTATTCATGTTTTCAAAGTGAGAGGGAAAAGTGAGCGTCATCAAAAGCAATTATTTCAGAGTCCTTGAGGGCGAAGGAGACAGAAAAAATTTTCGCGCACTGGTGCCTTCTATGCTTCAGGGCCACAATTCAAATAAACGATCGTTCATTTGTTTTTACACATATAGTATTATTTGCATAGTAGTCGCCCATTACTTTTTTATAAGAATTCATTCAACTTTAAATGAAACCCTTTTTCTTTGGTTAAAGCTAATCTTTAATACAAGGAACTGAAAAAATATTACAATTTCACTCTGCAATTAGTTCCTGAAACATTATTGATTGTGAAAAAAACCTAAAATGTTGACAAAAGTAAGCTATCAAATTGTGGTTCTCTTTAATTTTCTTATCAACAGCTATCGCAGTTAATTGATAGTAGTGATATTTGCCATCTTGAAGCGATTTTTAATCTGAACTAATGATGAAATAAATCATGACAACTAATAAGATGTCCTTATCCTTTTCATGAATATTTCAAAATGCTTAAAAAGGAACAGTTGTCACAAAATCACCGAATGACCATTTGATTATGACCATCTTGAGCGTTTTAATTATAAAATGTGCTAGCATATGCTCCCTCTTCTTTCTACACTCTGTAGACAAATATGATAAAAGACGGAATGACGATAAAAATATTTTACTTATTTTGAGTTTTAGTATTTTAGAGTCCAAAAATCTATAGCGTTGTGTTCCGTTAACAATGTTTTACCAGAATAAGGATATCGAAAATATTAGTTCTAAAATTATCCATAAGACTTTTAGTAAATAATTATACAGGGTGAGGCAAAATTCTGATATTAGGGAGTATAATTCGAAAGTTATTTGGTATAGGTAAATGAAATTATAAATACAGTGGCGACCATTATGTGAAACGGATCACCAATTCCCTAAGATGTTCTGCAAAGAAAAAAATTCAAGGTTTGTGTTGGAGGCTATAAACTTTAGCTTCAACGTAAGATCAATCTGAAACGAATTTAGGTTGCATGGATATATATCATATAGATAATAATTGACTACAATTTAAATTGTGACATGCAATGTCGTTAGTTTTCCAGTGTTCGGTTTCTGTTCATTTTATATTGTTTTTTTTTTTTACTGTTGTTGGATGTTACATTCCTCTGACACAGGTGTAAATGTCAGATTGGGTGGAATTGTAAACAGTTATAGTGAGGAGAGCACCAATCGAGTGATTCATATAAGGACTTGATTGTTGTCCTCCAGTTCCGAGTATTCATGCATGTGTCATGATACTCAAGAATTGCAAGGGCATCGGTTCTTTTCCGTTATAGATCTGAATAACGTGGTTTTTTTTGGATTTTCGCTTTTTATTAGGAATTTTAGCATAAAAGCTACTTATAAGAATGTGCCCTTGGTCTGTACGTTTATCCGGCCGTCCGCCGTTTGCACCATAAAGGCTTGGCCACATAGCTTGCGAGAACTAGTAACGAAAGTTTAAAGCGATAATCGTCAACCGTAAACAACATTCGTTTTACGCTTTACGTTTATTCTATTGCAACGATATTCAACATAGTCAACACATAGCCAGCGAGAACAGAACGCGAAATGACCTGATAAACATGGCTGGCAATTCTGAGCTGCGTCTGTTATTACAGTTTTTACAAATTGGTTTCATACAATTTAAATGAATTTCATACATTTTTAAATAGATTTAATACGATTTTAAATGAATTTAATACGCTTTCAAATGAATTGAATATTCTTTCAAATAGATTTAATACATTTTAAAATGAATTTTAATACGATTTTAAATAAATATAAAGTGTGTAAATGAAGTTTAATTACACACTCTAAATAAATGTTTTAATTTATACAACCAATTATTTTATATATTTATATTATTTTGTTCACCTGGCGATAATTTATAAGACAATTTTTACCTGTATTGTAAAAAGGTTTCACCAAGATGAAGGGGGGGGGGGGGGTTTCTGTTCTTGGTTTCACCTAACGACAAACATTTTCAAAACAGACGATTATAAAATTAGTAACATTTCTCGTTTGTAAAATTGGATGAAATAGATGAAAATATGAATGCACAGGAAATATTAGTACATTTAAGCAACGGCGGGTTTATTTACGATTCCAATTTCAGTGGAGAATCTTGCGAAAATGAATTAAATGTTAAAAATAACTCAAATGTTGAAACCCAATTAACTCCTAACGAAATTCAGACCACAACATCTCAAAAAATAAACGCTGGCAGTACCAAGAAAATCCCGATGATCAGAGAGAAAGAATTATAGAAATGATTACAGTAAAAAGCTCGAGTAAATTTTTTCAGTCTAATAAGTCAGTAAAGTTTGAAAAATATTTTTACTTTTATTTATTATATTTTTTTCAAATGACAGGTAGCTCAGATATTTAAAATTAGTAAAGGGACATTATCCAGTATAATTAGAAAATTTCTAAAAACGAATCTCCCTTACAAAACAACATCGAGGAGGACAAGTTAGGAAATTAACAAACGAAGAGGAATCACATTGGTTCAATGCGTCCAAACACACATTATATTTATTTAAAATCGTATTAAATTCATTTAAAAATGTATTAAATCTATTTGAATGAGTATTAAATTCATCTAAAATTGTATTAAATCTATTTAAAAATGTATGAAATTCATTTAAAATTGTTTGAAACCAATTTGTAAAAACTGAAAAAGGTTATTATTAAGTTTGTTATTCATATCGTCGTTGGAACATTGGAAATTTAAATTAAGTTCCATTTAAACGATAGAAAATTAAAATTTATCCCATATAGCGTCCCGCTTTTCAATTTCGGAAATTAAAATTTCCTTTTTTAACATATCTTCTCGTTTCTCAGCCTCCTTCATCGCACTTCGAACTGAAGACATGGCGGCCAGAATTTCTTGCGAGAACTCCTGCTAGAGCGTAAAGCATCAAACTGGATTTGATCGGAGCGAGAAACTCCTTTTCCGCTCTCGCCTTTGAAATTTTCGGTTCTCGCTATACCAGCGAGACGTTTATGATAGCGACTGCGATAAAATTCTTTCGCTTTCCAATCTCGCTTGTATTTTTTCGGTTCTCGCAAGCTATGTGAACCCGCCTTAACGTGAAAACGGATTAACTTTTTCAAATTCCGTTTTCAGAAATGTGACCATCAAAAACCTTAGCTCGGCCGTATCAACTTTAAGAATTTTTCGTGTAGCCCTTCAAGTCGAATTCACGTGCTAAAACAGTGAGTATAAAGAATACCAAGATAATGGCATGTCATATAACAATCGATTTATCAAGAAGGAAAATATTGTTACTTTCTGTTCATCTTTTAAGCATTACTGACATCGGCGCGCGCACGCGAAATCGCTTTGTCGACGCACTATTGCTCAAGTGCTCATAATCTACAGGGTGATTACAAAAGAACTTCACACTTTTAAAAATTTATTACATCAAAGCTATTCAGAATATAGACACACCATATACGGATTCTTAAAGAAAAACTCTTGAAGTTTATTGTGACATACTTAAAGATGTTCAATATGCCTCCTGTAGTCGAATTCGTCCCAAACCCGCATTAACATGTCTCCATCAATCCCACGTATCGCTACCGTAATGCATTCTTTCAGCTCGTCTAGGTCACGGGGAAGGGGTAGGGTGAAGACCTTGTCTTTTACACACCCTCATAAAAAGAAATCACAGTGGTGGATTGGTCGAGCAAACAATAACCTGGAACTTGCAAAGTGGCCACCGCGGAGCCCCGACCTCACACCTTGTGATTTCTTTTTATGGAGGGGGGGGGGTGTGAGTGCAGGACAAGGTTTCACCCTACCCTTTCCCCGTGACCTAGACGAGCTGAAAGAACGCATTACGGTAGCGATACGTGGGATTGATGGAGACATGTTAATGCAGGTTTGGGACGAAATCGATTACCACATTGATGTATGTCGTGTCACGACAGGGGGGCATATTGAACATCTTTAACTGTGTCACAATAAACTTCAAGAGTTTTTCTTTAAGAATCCGTATGTGGCGTGTCTATATTCTGAATAGCTTTGATGTAATATATTTTTAAAAGTGTGAAGTTCTTTTGTAATCACCCTGTATATTATTCAGTAGCGAAAGAATGGAGCTACTTATTGGTTTTATAATGTCTTAACTGTGTACCCCTTCATAATTTCTACATTTTTCACTGGATTCGGAATTACGGGGGTGGGATTCCGAGAGGACAGCATATCAATATCCTATTTAGGTATGTGAAATTCAGTATCCAGATTCCTGTAGGCAAGATCTACTTTACTATGAAGTTTAGGCCCAGTTGTTCCATTAGGGTCGGATTTGCGAGGGTAGTAGTCACGTGGTCTTTAGAACTAGGCGAACATATGGCTTGTGATATATCATACGTTCGGAAATGATGAGAAAGGAAAGAAAATACGAGCTTTTTTACATTTTCTACATATTACGTTAGAGAAAATTAATTTTTAAGAGGTAAAAAGTGTAGATAAAGGGGTAAAAGTAGGTCACTTCAGGATCTGCTGCTTGCCTTACCCTCCTCGGGGGGGGGGGGATTAATTTTTTTAAGAAATGTATAAATTTATTTCTCCTTCACTGCTAAAGCTCCTGCTTGGAATTTTTACAAGATTTTATTTTATATGCAGATGAACAGTAGCCTATATTATAAGCCTCGTACACCTTAGCTTTTGTCGCGACTCTGCGCCAGTAAGCGGCAGTTTCTGGCAATAGTCCTGTGAGACGCTGAGACTATCAGCATAGGTGGAAGGGCGATTTCGTTCTCATCACAACAATCCAGTAGTCAATCCACGTTTTTTTTAAATTATTAGAATTTTGTTAGTTGTCAGGCAGTATGAATAATAAAAATTGCTCTGCTATGGGCTCTGTTATGCTCTGTTATGGGCTGTAGCAATACCTACAATAATACGCTCGTTCTCTAATGCCGAGAACGAGCTGCTTCCTCTTATTGACAGTATCGTTCATGTTTGTTGTGCGCTGGCAAACCTTCAGAGTCCCATTATACAGGAAAAGCAGACCTGAGTCTGTGGAAACATAAGTTTTCTTTCTGAATAATAATTTTAAATTTCTTTTCATACAACATGATCTAGAGTTACGTTGCTTCGAAGCAAAAATTTGTAATTCACCGCTTCCATCGTTGTTTCTGAGAAGTAACGTAATTCTCATATCATGAAGTTTTTTTTTCCCTGAGTGGATGCCCCCTTACCGTGGTTCAGGGGTTTGGGTGCTTCAGGGATTCTGTGAGTGGAGATATAGCTATATCTTCACCGTACTGTGAGCTATGCTGGTTGTAACTCTGCTACTTTAGGGTCACCCTTACCAGAAAGTGAAACGAAGAGTATCCAAACAAACATATCTCATGTTGTCGACGAATGAGAGAAAGTATGAGTTTTTCATATGTTGTATGAAAAGAAATTTAAAATTATTATTCAGTGTGAATTTACCACAACGTATCTTATTTACTGCACTATATTTTTTTTTTAATTGGCTAACAGACTAATAAATTATGAACTATTTTTGTAACCGTTTCAGCTTCTCAGTTTTTACAAATGTTGAGATATAGTGTGATTCCTCCTTAATATAAATGCCAAAATAAAGAATTTTTTTTTATTTATTTATTTGTAATTTTGCAAGCAACAGGCTATGACAGCCTAATAACAGCTTACAAGAATAAAAATTATAAATAGTAGAATATAAAAAAGAATAAATATAATATTACATTATTAAATATAAACAAGGAAAATGATCATAAGATAAATGTAACATTTCAAAATTATTTTTAACATAGTGATTATAATTTTTAAAAATATAAATCAATAAAAATTGTAAATTATACAGTAATACAAAGAATAAACGTAAAAATATTAATCTTTGAAGAATTGTGTATGAAAAATTGGCAAGAAGCCGCATCGTAACACAATATTGCAATCCATTTTACCATTAGCGCATTCAACCTCTCTCTCCCAGGAGAACTTACAAATTCGCCGCTATGAGCGCTGAAACTAGAAAAAACGGTGCTGCCATCTGAGAGGCGTACGAGGCGTATTGCAGAATATAAGTTGTGAACACCAATGATGCTCCAGTTTCATTTCTTAACCCTTCAACCCGCCAACCTGTACGGTTGACACACCTCATGGGACGGGTGGAATTTCTAGTTCTATTGCTAAAATGGGAGGCAAGAGGATGGAAAAAAATCTGATGTAGTGCAGGGAAGTACTGGTACCAGTACTACATCAGATTTTTTTTCATCCTCTTGCCTACGATTTTAGCAATATAATAATCCTAGCTTTTCAAGGTCGAGGTTTAACTTATCGGATGAGGACTGTAATAATACTAATTCTCCTCTCCGTCGGTCCGTCCGGCCAACACCTCCTACAGAGAAGGCCTACGGACAAAAAGTGTGTACATTATTACATCATCATCAAGCGGCTATTGTTGATCGTATTTCTGCCAAAAGTTCTCCCTTTTCCCTTGCTAAAGTGTCTCGCGAGAAATCGCAGCCGGGAATTCAAAAACACATGGCGCCACTCAATGCACGGAAACGTTTGTTACAGAGAAGTTTAATTTTAATAAGCTATTGATGATTAATCGTAAAAGTATTTTGTAAAACGGAAAACATTTCCACTTTAGCAATCCATTATATTTATTTTTATTTTCGCTGACGCTACAATAAAAGGAATAAATAAAATAAAACAAAACCAATTAAATTTAAATAAACAGAACTCTTAATTAAATAAACTTAAGTAATAAATAAAGTAAAATAATACACAAATTAATAAAATAAAAATGAGCAAAATAACAATTAAATATGTATAATAAATTCAATAAAGAATATAAATTCATTAATGAATATAATGTATAATAAATGAATAAAATGAAAATAAAATAAAAATAAATATAAAATAACAAATTAAAAGCTATATAAAATTAGCTCAATCAAATTTTAATAAAACAAATAAATAATAAATATAATTAAATAAATTAATAAAATATTAAATAAATAAATAAAATAATAGAAATAAATAAGTAATAAAAAAATTTAAACCATAATATAACACTCAAAGAAGAAAAAATAAAAAACTGAAGATATTCATCTAACAAATCATGAATATGAAGGAGAAAAGGGAAACAAATACAATTTGCGGAATTTTTCCTTCACTTTTCTCCTTTGTATTCAGACACTCCTCACGACCCCATGCACGCACCCATTGCAATCTTGAGAGAAAGGCATCTACTGCACATGTGCCTAGGTCAGTTCAAACAACGCCACCTATAGAACAGTGTTCTCTAGGTGGCGTTGGTTCAAGGCTGCTTGTAGCTTTAATATCAAACTGACGAAAAGCTTGAAGCAAAATGCGAGCTATGGGCCGCTTAAGCCCTAAATTTGGCCGCTTGATGATGATGTAACAATGTATATACCTTTTGTCCGCAGGCCTTCTCTCTAGGAGCTGTTGGTCCGGCCGTCCGAAGTCAGGGATTGTTGTGGCAAGACAATAATCCGTCATTGTTATTTAATTAAATAAATAAAATCTTGTAAACATTCCAAGGAGGATCTTTAGCAGTGAAGGAGAAATACATTTATACATTTATTAAAAAAATTAATCCTCCCCCCCTCTCCCCCCGAGTAGGGTAAGGCAAGTAGCAGATCCTGAAGTGATCTACTTTTTCACCTTTATCTACACTTTTTACCTCTCCCCAAGTTTTTTAATCAAAAATTAATTTTCTCGAACGTATTAATATGTAGAAAATGTAAAAAAGCTCGTATTTTCTTTCCTTTCTCATCATTTCTGAACGTATGATATATCACATGCCATATGTTGGCACGGTTCTAAAGACCACGTGACTACCACCCCCGCAAATCCGACCCTAATGGAACAACTGATAGTAATGTAGATCTTGCCTAGAGGAATCTGGATACACTGATGGATATTTAACTATCGCCAGATCACACACATCACATCCAATCAGCGCACAGTCAGGTTGGTTGCATGGAAAACCTGGAATTAGAAGGAAGAAAAGGGGAAGGGAGAACAGATCGGACTTGGTGGCGAATTTCGAGCATTATTAAATTAATAATGAACTTGACCGGATAGTTAACCTCAAGAAAAAAGATAGTATCAATAGAAAAAATTTCTTTCATATCATTTTACTATTTTGAGTCTTAAACATTATTTTTAGTAAAAAAAAAAATATTTTATTGATAATTTTTCATGTATTTATTGTAAACTTTCTAATATTTTATTTTTAATATTTTAATGGAAGTATTTTATTTTTATAATAAAAGATGTTAAATTGGTTTTTATTGGAAATAATTTGAGTTAAAATTTTTTACACAAATTAAAATACTGTACATGCATAAAAATCGTTTTAAATTTTAATTTTAATTTTTTGATTATTAATCCCCTTTTATTATAAAAAATGAAGCCACGTGAAAATAAAATTTTAAACGTAATAATTATTTTAAAAAACTGACAATCAATTAAGTTAATATTTAAGTATGGCATACAGGATCTCGATGAATTTCACTGAAATTAAAATTTACTGTAATCTTGCCTTCTTAAAAAATATTAAACGGTTTAAATGATGGATAAGTAAACATCTTTATCAGATTTAGTAAAATTAATAATTTCATTGGTCATTATTTCCGTTTTAACTAGCATTTCGGTTTTGCATAGTTCATAGTTCAAATTTTATAGTTTTTCGTGGTACATATCCATCATTACTTCTATATTAATCTGTCATTGCTAATTTTTTGAGGATATATATTATTTGAATAACTTATTAATAGGAAATGCAACGCAGCATTTAGAATGTTTTTGCAATTGTCAATTTTTTTTTAAATATTTTTTCGATACCGTATCGGATAAAAAGTAGCGTTGGTTGAGCGAATGTCGGATAATCGGCACTCTACTTTACAGTACATGCTTCTGACATTAATTTTACTGATAATTTTATTTCGTAGAACATTAAAGAAATAATCATATTAGCCTTAGAAACTATACAAAACGTCGCAAGAAGAAAAATATGCTCTTACAAATTTTTAATATCAGGCGTTACCGCATGTCACTAGGGCAGGATCAAAAACCCTCACCTGTGAGAGAATGATTACGTAATTTCTCAGTGTGCTCACTGTCTTTGTCTCTGTGAGAACGATTAAACTAAGTCGTTATTTTTAATACTTTATTTATAATGTTTTGTCGGTAATTCTTTAATATTTGTATTGGAAATTTTTATTATTTTATTCTTAAAATTGAATTGGCAAAATATTAGAAATTTTACAATAAAACATGAAAAAATTATCAATAAAATATTATTATTATTTTTTTTTTTTACTAAAACTGATGCCAATGATTCAAAATAGTACAAGATAAAATAGTAAAATGATATGAAAGAAATCTTTTTCTGTTGATACTGTCTTCTTTCCTGAGGTTAACTATCTGGTTAAATTCATTATTTTTCAAGTAAACAACTTCAGAAAAGTTATAAATTATAAGCATATTAAAATATTGAATCATTATTTACTGATAAATACACTTAATAACGTTCGAAATTCGCATTCAACTCCGATCCAATGTCCCTTCCCTTTTCTTCCTTCTAATTCCAGGTTTTCAATGTAACTAGGCTGTTGTGCGCTGATTGGACGTGATCTGGCGATAAATATCCATCAGTTCTGGATACTGAATTTCACGCCTTTACGTACCTAAATAGAACATTGATATATTGTCCTCTCTGAATCCCACCCCCGTAATTCCGACCCCAGTGTACCAATCAAAACCAAAATAAATAGTGCAGATAGACATGCCCATAGAGAGCTACATTCCAAATTTCAACCTTCCACCTCAAAAAATGTAGAAATTATGAAGGGGTACACAGTTATGACATTATAAAACCAATAAGTAGCTCCATTCTTTCGCTACTGAATAATAGATATTATGAGCACATGAGCAATCATGCGTCGACAAAGCGATTTAACGTGCTCGCGTCTATATCAGTAATGCCACGGTCTATAGATATTCATGGTCATCGAGCTCCATTGTTAAAATGAAGCTAAAGTTTCTAGCTCCCGGTAGGGCGGTAACTCTATTGAAAAGTGGCGCTGCATGTACAATCTGCCCAACTGCGCCTGCAACGCCACCCTATCGGCAGACAGAAACTCTATTTTCGTATTCAGTTTCAATGAAAATCTCTATCGCAGGTTGCGGTCGGGAATAGTGCGATCTATGCGGCTCTTGGCGCGATCTATTTTCCTTAGCTTCTCGAAACAATGGAAAATGGCCGAAGCTCGATGACCATGAATATCTATAGACCGTGGTAAACAATGACGTATATTAAAGACTAGAAGAGGTACCCGGCGTTGCCCGGGATAATTACACTTGCACAATCTTTTCCTTTCATTGTTAGTCATGAGATATTGATTGTTGGTTCATGCAGAGCGTTTGTGAATTGCGTGTTGATACCATTGTTGATACCTATTGTTGTACAAACTTTGCCTTGCATTGTTGGTCATGAGATATTTCTCATTAAAATGCCTTGCCATAACCATGAATATCGATTTTTTATCGATATTTATTATTTTTCCGAAATCTGAGGTAGACAGTGACCTTCCTCATGCTTTAAAGGTCATGTATGCGAAATTTTATCAAGATCGGAATAAAACTGTAGATTTGTATAAAAAACATACAGACAAACAGACCCACAGACCCACAGACAAACAGACCCACAAACATCCTTCTTTATATATATAGATAGACTCCGAATTCTATTGTTGTAACTTGAAGCAAATTGGAAAGCTCCATGCCCAGAACTGTCATAGCCGAAAGTGAGTGAAGTTGATGCAAAACACATGGCTAAACACGAGAGTAGCTGTTTAATAATTCTTTCACACGCCGATCACGGAGTGATAAGTTTATCTTTTCGTTTACTTTGTATTTGAAGTGTTTTATTAAATTTTATAAACAATTTTTCGATCATGGTTTCAATTTCGTTTCGATTGTCTTTCAGTTACGTATTTTCATTTTAGTTACGTATTTTTGATTTATTTTTGTGGAAAATGATTCCTGGACCTTGTTCTTGTCTATTTGTACAGTTGTACGCAGTTTAACTTTGAGGAATGGTTTTGAATTAATTATTCCTCGGGCCCAAAATCTTCAAAAACAAAACAGCCAGACAGCTAATTACTCCACGGCTCACTCCTGCCCAGAACTATCATGGCTCAATTTGCTTCACTTTTTGCAATTGTTAACAATGGGATTCGGAGTCTTTAATATACGTCATTGGTGGTAATGCTTAAGAGATGAATAGAAAGTAACAATGTATTCCTTCTTGATAAATCGATTGTTATATGACATGCCATTAGCTTGGTATTCTTTACACTCACTGTTTTAGCACGTGAATTCGACTTGAAGGGGTCCACGAAAAATTCTGAAAAGTAGACACGGCCGAGCTAAGACTTTGATGGTCATATTTCTGTAAACAGAATTTGAAAAAGTTAATTCGTTTTCAAGTTATCGTGCGGACGGCAGGGCGGATAAACGTACAGACCAAGGGCGCATTCTTATAAGTAGCTTTTATGCTAAAGCTCCTAATAAACGGGTAAAAATTAGATGATAAAAATAGGGAGAGATTAATTTCTTTTTAATAAATGTATACATTTATTTCTGCTTCATTACTAAAGCTCTTCCTTGGATAGTTTACAAGGTTTTATTTTTGTTTCTTTTGTCATTTTTTTATTTTTTTGGCTTTAGGGACTTTTTCAGTTAGTGATCGCGCTTGTAACAATTTCTTCCCTCGCGTAATTGTTATCTTATTTTTTTTTTCTCGTTTCGTGTTGTCTTTTTCTCGCAATCGCGCTTTTTGTTGGACTCGTGCCTTGGAGTTGAGAAGTTCGAAAAAATTTTTTTGGTGCAGTGCTGTGTTGGCGATGATGATAAGCATGCCGCTACCGCTGACTTAGTCTTTTTTCCGTTTCCAAGTGGATAAACTTGTGCAATGCTGTCGATTTGAAGTTTTGTCGGACCATTTATTTTCCTAGTCCCGTCCGTCAGTCTTGTGACTTTAGGATGCGTTCGGTTTGGACGTCGGATGCTCAAAATGCCCAGTTCGGTTTGGACGTCGGAATGCTATTGTATTTACTTATAAATAAAGAAAACAAATAAATAGGACCTAGCACGAAATAAAAACGAAACTGGCGCATGCATAAATGGAAAAAACTCGTTCAACCAAACATAAATGGAGCATTACTTATTCCTGGCATTCCTTAGTGAAATCGCAGCTGAAACGAAACCGAAACAAATCTGGCACTCGATTAATCGAAAGGTTGAATACGACACTCTGATTGCTTGCTGTTCTCTTTTATTATTGTATCACTAGTAATGTATAATCTTTAAATAATTAAAAAAGTATAAGTTCTGGTTCTAGCTTGACTTTTTATAGTTTTCCTTGACTTTATAGTTCTGTTTCCATCTTTTCTCACTTATTGGCGAGATGGAAGCCGCCATGTTTCTGAGAATTGAATAAAGCAGATATCTATATTCTACGAGCACTAATATTATGGATGCGCCCGTTTCCTTTTTCTTTTGTGCTGGGAACTATAGTAACCAAAAAGTTAATGCTATTGAGAGGATGGTTGAAGATCTTATAGATCTTATCAACTCTATCGATAATGCCGTGGTTTGTAAAAGAGGAAGTCATGCAACTCTGTTCCAATATTACAGCTTTTTTGCTAATTCTTCTGGCAGCTACATATGCCTGACACGGACGCTACTGTCAGCTTCAGGGCCATTCGAGAAGTTCGCAGCACTGAATTTGCAGATCATTTGATTTTTATATAATTTATCATCTTCATATTATATCATCGAATTGATGGATAAGGTAAGGTGATTTCTGCAGTATAGTGCAATTCCTGTGTTTTCAAAATGTAAATAATATAAAAATAACTTTATATTTAATTTATTTGAAACGTACTATCAGAATCTGTATAAAGGTGATATCATCAACTCACTTACTTTTTACACCCGCTTATCCGTTAGGGTCGCGGCGGCAGCGTACTTTGGAAGATCTCCAGCGCTCGCAATCTTCCGTCGCGACTTGAACCTAGATTCTCCATGTAGTCTAATCACGTGGTTCTAAGCTGAGTTCTTGATCTCTTTTCACTGTCTAGGAAAACCAGTTTACGGCAAGTGTATCAGGTGGCCACACCGATGCAGTGAAGTAGTAGCTCATCACCTAAAAACTCCTTTATTGTGCTTCTGTGCACTCTCTCTAGTAGAGTGACACATGACAAACGTCTCAGGAACCTCATTTTGCTGTTCTCTAATGCGCGATCATACTCTTTCGGTCATTACCCACAACTTACGACCATCGGTGTAAAAGAGTACAAAGATAGATTTGAAAACGGAGAACTTGGCGTTTTTTCTTATCTCACGTTTGTTTTCGCCGTAGTTCCCGTTTGACACAGCTTGTTGCACTATCCGAGCATACAATTTGCTGCAAACCAATCTAGCGCATCTTGAAGGTGAACGCAAGAAGACCCAAGGAAGACAAGATCGTCAGCCAATAGTCACACACACACTATCGCGCATATCATCTGGGCGGCCCTGGTCTATCTAGTCCCTAAAGCGTACTCCTTTGCAGAGTCCAAGTCTGAGAGTGAACGGTGTTGACTTAATGCCCTTTATCTAGACACATCTCAGCTTCATTTTTTTAGACCATTGCTTTTTTCCATAATACCAGCTTAATATATCATTAGTATACGGCTTATGAATGCTGAATAATAGATAAACAGGCCCTGCTGCTAAAGTATAGTCCTCATCCGATAAGTTAAACCTCGACCTTGAAGGTCAAGGATTTATTCTATTGCTAAAATGGGAGGCAAGAGGATGGAAAAAAATCTGATGTAGTGCAGGGAAGTTCTAGTACTACATCAGATTTTTTCCCATCCTCTTGCCTCCCATTTTAGCAATAGAATAATCCTAGCCCTTCAAGGTCGAGTTTTAACTTATCGGATGAGGACTATACTCATAAAACAGGTTTTTTGGGGAGTTAACAGGACTTCCTCTTTTAGCAATCATAATAACACTAATATACGCAACTAGGTTTCCTTCAACAACACGACTTTCGGTGATCTGTATTCATTCTATTCCTCTTTTTATCTTTTCGGATGTCATATAACCTTTGGGTCTTCTATCTGTAATTTAGCCTAGCAGGAGATCAACCTACTGAAGCACTGCTTGATTTTCTAAGCTTCTTAGTATAGGAACAAACACAAACATCCATGCCCTCAGTAATCAACCCGTTAATTAGAAAGAAATAAAGAAACTGAAGATATCTGAAACTATGATCCTGACCCTAACGAAGAAAAAGGAAATGAATACAATAGAACCTTAGCGAAAGGATTGGAGAGTTGTGTTGCGTTGTCCCACAGTGGCGTTTTGTTCACCAACATTTGGGCACAGCCAGGAATAGATCCTGGATTACAAATAAAACCCGTAACAGCAGTTTATGATGTCAATCATCAGTGCATTTATTAAGTAACGAGGAAATTCTTAATTTATGGGGAAAGGTACATCAATAAGTAGCTGAATTTAGAATTGGGACTCGCTTTCTGGGCTAATACTTCTGCTATTCTAAAATCTTCTATTCCCATGACCCATTAATAGAGTAGTTAAAGTCAATTACAACTTTTTTTTACTAATTCCAATGAGAAACCTCAAGTCCGGTTATTTTTGAAGAATGTAGATTACGACTTCATTGCATAACGTATATACAATACCGCCTAGAGAGAAAGCCTGCTCACGGAAAAATTTTACATTGTTACATCACCTATGGTAGGGACAATTTCGGGCTTATTATTGGTAGAAATATGATCAACAAAACCCTACCGTTTTCAGGCTTTGAGTAGAGGTGGTGTTGTGCATAACAGAACAATAAAATCCATGTTCCAATAGACGAAGCATTCTTCCGGGATAGGTTCTTGAAAGTGAAATCAATACATTAATGCAATTAATTATTGCACAGCGTCAATAGGCAATTAATTAATCGATCCACATCAATATTCCATAATACACAATAAGCAATCATTCTTAAGTTACTGTCAAAGGCCTGAGATCCTTGTCAGTTGTTCCCTTCAGCTTGCTCATAAGCATGGATGACGTTCCAAGTCCAGATTCCGCAAAGGTGCAACAGCTTCTTCTCCTAACCAATTCCTATGGAAAAAGCTTCCAGATACCAATATTACCAGAGCTTAAAAGAGCACAGCTTTATTAATGTTACTCGTCAATTAAAACAGTCAGCATTATGTCTCACTTATTTCAGGTTCCATCCTCTCATTTACCAGGACTCCCAGTCGTCCTCCAATTTTTATTATTATCATAATTCATTTTACTAAATTCTCGCTGTTTTGTGGCTGAGTCTGCAACAATCCTCTCTTCTCTGGGGCATTTTCTCTGAAAAACTTCTCAAAACGTACATCAACTATAACAATGCAAGCCATAAAACTCACACAACAACTTTATATCTATTCCGAAGAAGAGTGTTTATATGTTTGTGTGCATTTAATACAAATCTACAGTTTTATTCTGATCTTGATGAAATTTTGCACACTTGATCTGCAAAGCGCGAGGAAGGTCACCTCAGATTTCGAAAACATAATAATTATCGATAATAATCTATATTAATTAATAATCTAATAAGAGGCATCTCGTGACCAACAATGCAAAACAAAGTTTGTGCAAATGCAGGCCCATAGTATCGAATCAACAATGGTATCAATATGTAATTCACCAACAAAATGCACGGATCAACACTATATATTTCATGATCAACCACGCAAGGCAAAGTGTGCAATATAATTAAATTCATTAAGAATGATGATTCCATTCCACCTCTACAAATTATAAAAGAGAATTAAATTTATAACAATACATAGAATTCATGTTGTTCTTAGAACTTAACAAGAAAACTTGAAAATCTTTAAAAAAGATCAGTAACTGGAGATAATGGAAAATTAGCAGACTATTGAGAAAGAATGGAAAGGCGACAGAGGAAGCTGTCCTTTTGCTCCGTGCGGTATAGAGCTTTTACAGCACGTGACCGCGTAAGGCATTCTGGGTTTAGGTTGCTTAGCAACTCAGGACGCAGAACTAGGTCAGCCATCTTGGATAACAAACACGCTTCGCACACGCTAGTCGCTATGGCAAGATAGCATATTACACGAATCTCCCAATCCATGCACAACTGAGATATTAACAAAAAATTGCTGATATTGATAGTATTGATCCTTATACCCTATTAAATCAGGAGTTTACTTTAGAGAAAAGAAGTTTGCCTCGTTGGATCTCATCTTAATTTCAAGCTACGTCGTCCACAAGCACAGCCGGATCACACGCAAACAAACCAATCACTCGATGCATACAAGAATTTTTTGTGTGGATGGGTCCTCGAAGTCGGCTACAAACAAATTAACGTTAATACACTCGTTTATAGTGTAACAATGTATTACTTTCAATCGCAGAGGCCTTCTCTCTCGGCGGTTACGGCTGGGGCAACCCAATCTAAAATTAAGGCCTGAACGCTGAAATATCATACATTGTTAAAATTTCATAAGTAGTCATCTTTAATCACATTTGTACCAATAAGCGATGTAATAAATGAGACACCGAAAGTAAAATTTCAGGATAAAAGTTCAGGATAAAATTTCAGGAATATCTAATTAATATGTAAATGATTTGTAGTGTTATAGAAATTAAATTTAAAGAAATATATGCAGGAAAAAAATCACGAAAGTTCCGTGGCGATGAACCTCGGCTAACGGGCGACCACTGGCATAGCCCCCATTTACTATTTAGAGGGCTATGCCGGCATGGCCGCCCATCATTTATCGTACACCTTCATGGAATTTTCGTGATTTTTTTTCTACATAAATTTCTTAAAATATAATTTTCATAATATGATAAATCATTTCCATATTAATTAGATATGTTACGATAATAAATTCAGAGCATAAACGCGATGTCAGCCGAGAAAATTGGGGGCCGCTAATCTGAACTTTATCAATTTCTGATACACCAGACTCCTTTGGGAAAATTACGACGAACAGCCTTTATTTAATTAAACAAGCGTTTTCTGTATGTAGTATCCAGATTGAATTTCATTCTAAGAAATGATTGGAGTAGACACGCCAGTATTTTATACTGTCGCAGTTGTGGAGTACAACTCTTTAATCGCGGCGAGCCAAGCTCTTCTTCTCCTCTGTGTTATTTCGAAGATTAGCTTATCTTAGTGCCTCTGAACTACAGGTATTCTGTAAAAATATTTTAATCTATCTCTAGAAATTAGAACATCCTAAGATGCAGCAAAAAGACATTGTATAATGAATTCCAGAGCGTGTGCGAGTAGCGAACTGATAGCGAAGAAAGCGAGTACCTGTTTGCTTGTTATCCAATATGGCGGCGTCGTGTCGATGACATCACAATGACGACACGATGACGCGTAGTGAAAAAGCTCTATTGGTTTCCCCAGCACACTGCTGGAATTGAGGAAATGATGAGCGTGTCAACAGAAAAACGGCGACTGCTAGATCACACAAAGTGATGAATTGCCAAGTTTTGCTTCAAAACATCGAGAGCACAGTGTGATTGCAAAAACAGATTACCAAGTAGTGAATAACCTAGCGACCTGGCAATAGCTCAAAAATGTGTAATATATTTCGGATACGGATAAAGTCACTCTTACTTTTTCCGTGCTTTCGGATTTGAATATGTGCTATTATTGTCTCCGAGGGCGCTGTGTTAGTTTCGGTTGTATGAAATGGTAATTGTCGCTTTTTCATAACATGTGTTTTGCAACTGTGAAATCGACCGCCTCGATTTTCTTAACTGTCCCAGGATCAGTGTACTTTGCTTTGCAGCGCATATCTCCCCGACGATTTCGGCATAATTTAGCGTCACAGTATCGAATGCGGTATGACATTCAGTACAGGAAAGGAGCTGCTCGTAAATGGAGGTAAACATCGAGGTAAACGTTGCACTTTTGTACCGTCGATGCTTGTTGCTGTCATATCCATTTATGAGCAATTCCTTTAATGTATTGAATGTCATCCCGCGTTTGATACTGTGACGTTAAATTATGCCGAAATTATCGAGGAGAAAATGAATTTTCGTATTTTAATGTAATCGTTTATCAGGGATAAGGAAGGAAATGAAAGAAGTGATGGAGGCACGTTCGGATTTTAGTTGTATGACATCTTTATATATAAAAATTCAGGTTCAGGGTGCGTCTGTAAATGTTCTAAAAACTTTTGAACCAGTTATCCGATTGAGCTCATATTCGCACCATAAGTTCGTTAGGTTCAGAGTAAGGTTTACATGTCCCAAAGGTAGGGGGTGGGGGTAAATATAATATTTCTTGGTTTATGTTTGTTTGTTTCCTCAAGAGATGGCGCCAGAGAAACACCATCAATATTTCATCAAACAAACAGACCGAGCAACGCCGGGCATATCACCTAGTCATATAATAAAATCCGTTAGTGCAAGCTGACGTTACATTTGAATTGTAGATGTGCTAACATTGAACCAGATGGCGAAACGATCGAAGTTTGAATGGGAAACTGAAGCTTTGAATGGTAGACTGAATTCCACACAGAAAAAGCGTTTCAAAAAGGTAGCATTAAGGAACAGGTTGTGCACCATATTTGTCAACGCATGTAGCATTGCCTTTTTGTATTATTTTTTTAAATAATAAATATCAAATTAATTCAAATCATTGTTGATGTTCATTTGAAAGAATTTTAATTGTTGTGTTGTTGATGTTTATTTGAAAGCATTAGAAAATCGTATAACAAATACTCTGCAGCTTTTGAAAGTCAACGAACTGATTTCAGAACCTGAAGGTCCCCATGTATAATATAGTACCTTTAATGTACCTATACATTATTCCTTAGAAACAACTGCTTAAAAATTGTTATTCACCAACTATTCAAAATATTTCTATAATTAGTAGATAAGCATTTTATGTATTTTTCGTCGTTTTCTAAGCTATTGTAAGGTAATATACAACCTCGTGACAAAAATCCTGCAACATTCGATTTTGTGCGCGCGCTTCTACATTTAAGCGATAGTTATAAAATATATATTAGGGTTACGACTTTGAAACTATACTGAATGGATTTTACGACTATTGTTACATAGGAAAAAAAATAAGCAAGAAAAATAAACATTTTATTTCTTACAAACTTAGAAGAAATGAAAAAGCAGGTGTGTGACAAAAGTCCTGCAACACGTCAATCTTGCGACAAAAGTCCTGCAACACTGCAATTAATAATGAGTCCTGTGCTTTAAGTACAGCTTCGATTCGCTTAGGCATTGAGTCCACAAGTGCCTGGCATTCATGTTCAGAAATTTCTGACAAGCATGAAATGTTTTAGATTTCATTTCGTGGATGGTCTTTAGGAAGTTTGGCTTAATTTTTTTCTTTATTATATCCCACATCCTTTCGATGTGATTTAGGTCTGGAGAGTTTCCAGGCCAGTCCAAAACTTCAATTCCCATGTCTTCAAAGTACTGTTTGGTTATCTTGGTGCACCATCTTGCTGATAAACGTACTCTCCATCAGGGAAGTAATAATCAGCAGTAGGCAAGAGATGCTCATCCATAACGTTGATGTAAACTGATGAAGTTACACTTTTCTCAATAATAGTCAAGCTTCCTAGTCCTGCAGCTGTCAACGTTCCATATAACTTGAGTCCAGGGGCAAATTTCACTGTCTTGAAAGTGCCGTTTGGTAGCAATTCCAACTCCCTTTTACGGAGAACTTTTCTTCTTCCGTCATCAAACAAGCAAACTCTGGTTTCATCGCTGAAAATTACTCGTCGCCATTGTTCAACAGTCCAGCTGCGATATTTGTAACACCAATCCATTCTTTTTTTCCTTCATTTTAGCCGTAAGCAGTGGTTTCTTCTTTGCAACTCGAAAGCCATACTTCATTTCTGCGAGACGTCGTCTTGTCAATCTTTGGGACACATTTACTTTAATGATGCTGGACCATTCTTGAGTTACCATGGCAGCAGTCTTCGTTCTAGCAGTTTTTACAATACTCCTTAGTACATTGTTTTGGCTTTTGTTGTCTTTCTGGGACGACCCGACCGCACTCTCACTTCACTTTTCCCAGTTTCTTCGTAGGTCTTAATAATTCTTCCAACAGTTGAACGATGAATACCGACAAACTTTGCTATATCACAATTCGAGATGCCTTGGTGATGTTTTTCAATAATTAATTTTCTAACCTCGCTCGACACTGGCAGGCATGTCTTAGCCATGGTGAAAATCAGTGTCCTTTTGAGTTAATTGGTCATAAAAAAACTTTCTATGCAAACGAGGTGATCCCATTATCATTTGTGGGGTAAGTAATATTTTAAAGAGTTGTTTAACGATAAGAATTAATATTATTATGGTGTAAAATTATTATTAATTGCAGTGTTGCAGGACTTTTGTCACAAGATTGACGTGTTGCAGAACTTTAGTCACACACATGCTTTTTCATTTCTTCTAAGTTTGTAAGAAATAAAATGTTTATTTTCCCTGCTTATTTTTTTTCCTATGTAACAACAGTTGTAAAATCCATTCAGTATAGTTTCAAAGTCGTAACCCTAACATATATTTTATAACTATCGCTTAAATATAGAAGCGCGCGCACAAAATCGAATGTTGCAGGATTTTTGTCATGAGGTTGTACACTTTGAAAGTAAGATTTTTAGTTAAAAGTAAAATAAAAACCAATTTTGTAGTTTTTGATTTTATTTATTTTTTAAAAATTTTGTTAACACTCTTTCTTTAGTGTTAGCGTCGGAGAGACGCAGAGATAGGGAAGGACAATTTAGCTTAAATATAAATATTATATTAAAATGATTCGATAGATATATTAAAAGATGCCTTTAGACTGCTTTAAATATTATTCTGAGAAATTTTCAAAGTTATCATTGCGATGAAATGAATCGGGAGTGTCAGAAATATCATGCAAAGCATTTATATCATGGATATTTATTGTGTTATCTATTTTTCATTTTTCAAAGTTTATTAATAAGCAATATTGAGGCTAGAACAATTACACATGCATTTTTTTTCTCAGAAATGTGATCGAATTTTGATCATTGGGGGATCCTAGTACTCATTACATAGGTTTGAATGGGAAACTGAAGAAATGCCAAGTCTCCTTTTCATAACGGTTTCTGGAATAACACCATTGACATTTTTGGAATTGGAGAGCAGACAGAGCCACCCAAGGAGAGAGTTGTTTCGTCGAAGTTATTTCTTCCATATCTATACTATTATAAAAGAGAGAACGAAAATGTTTACACTCACTCATTCATTCATTCATTCATTCATTGATTCATTCATCACGAAATCTCCAAAACTGTGAAGCCTACTAACTTGAAATTTGGCAAGTATATTTCTCTTGGCCTCTAGCTGCTCGCTAAAAAGGATTTTATTTTTTCTTTCTTCCTCTCCATTGTAGTTTATTTTTAAAATTCAGTTTGCCTGGAGCTGAATGGGATTTTGTGCCAGCGTTTAAAAATTGTGACGTTTGCTTTGCGATTGTTCTGTGAAGCAGCATCAACAATGATTGCAAATCTTTCGAGCGAGAATATACACTATATGATCAAAAATATCCGGACACCCCTCACAGATCATCGATTGGCCCAATGTCACATGATAATGACTTTGCACATCATTTAAATAACTTCCCACACCTTCAGACACAACTCTGCTTGGACATTGGCAAGAATGGGTCGTTCGGCAGAGCTCAGTGAGTTCCAACGTGGAACCATCGTTGGATGTCACCTATGCGGCAAGTCCGTGCGTGACATTTCCAGCCTTCTTCAGATACCTAAGTCAACAGTAGGCGATGTCATTATGAAATGGAAGACCCGGGGATCAACAACAGTTCAACAACGAACCGGTAGACCCAAGAAACTAACGGACAGAGACCGTCGAGTGCTTCGTCGTGTCACCCGCAGCAACCGGAAGTCCTCGGCGGAAAAAATTGCCACAGAGTTTCGAAACGCCTCTGCAAATGATGCCAGTACCATGACAATTCGTCGGGAACTGCACACGATGGGATTCCATGGCCGTGCTGCTGCCCACAAGCCCCACATCAGCAGGGTCAACGCCAAGCGACGTCTGGAGTGGTGCAAAGCCCACAGAAACTGGACAATGGACCAATGGAAACGTGTAATGTGGACAGACGAATCTCGCTACACACTCTGGCAATCCGATGGACGAGTTTGGGTTTGGCGCATACCTGGAGAACGCTTCTTACCTGAGTGCACAGAGCCCACAGTCAAGTTCGGAGGAGGAGGAGTCATGGTGTGGGGCTCATTTTCATGGTACGGACTGGGCCAGCTCGTTCCTGTGCAAGGAATCATGAACTCCGACCATTATCTGAATGTTTTGGACAACTGTGCACTTCCAACGTTGTGGCAATTTTTCGGAAACGGCCATTTCTCTACCAACACGACAATGCTCCGTGCCACAAAGCGAAGCGTGTACAGCAGTGGTTTGCGGACTCAGGGGCCGAAGAAATGGGTTGGCCGGCACAAAGTCCCGACCTCAATCCTATAGAGAGTCTGTGGGATGAATTGGAAAGACGCTTGCGGGCCAGATCACATCGGCCAACTTCTGTACCTGAACTGATTCTCGCTCTTCGGGAGGAATGGAGGAACATTCCGGAAAGTACCTACCAACATTTGGTGAAAAGTCTTCCCCGAAGGGTGGAAGCTGTGATTCGGGCAAAGGGATGTGCAACGCCCTATTGATTTCCATGAAATCGTGGCTAGAGCGCAAACATGCATGTGTTCGGATATTTGTGATCATATAGTGTAGATTATCTTTTATCTGAATGAGATTTTTGCCAGTATTAAGAAATTGTTTGCTTTGTTTAATGAAGACTTTTGCGATTGCTCCTTAAGCAAATAGTAAGGTCATTGTTTGCTTTGCTTTAAGGTCCACACAGACTCATTATTAATTGTCCCAATTTCCTTATAGGTGGGAAGCTGAAATTTCGCGTGCTTATTCCTTGCAGTGTACTTGCAAAAGTTAGATACGTTTCATTATGGGCAGTGTACATGCGTTGTACTACACGATTTTTCGTCTGCATTACGTAATACTCACTGACGTATACACAACATTCCAACACGAGTGAAGCTGGGTAGAACTGTAGAGAGCTATAGTTGGATAGGGCCATCCATTGGGAGCATTTTAAAAGAATTCTTTTCGCTTTTTCACCATAAATTTTTACTGTGTAAATTCTAAGCTTTATTCATGTGTTCATTTTTACTGTATGGTGAGTTTTCATGTGATGTCGCAACAATAAGGCGGCCATACAGATGCATCAACGCGAGCGTAAATCCTACGTAATTTCGTCGACAGCATTTACAATATGCTTATTTACAATTGTTTGCACTGACATTATCGAACTTTTTCTATCACGGTTCGCCATTTGCAAAAAATGCGGGCATATCGTTAACGCTGTATTCTTCTTGGGGTTGCCTAAACTCCACGAATCGCACTACACGATTCATAATCCGTTTTCAAGTTATCGTACAAACGGCGGAAGGCCGGACGGCCGCACAGTGCGGCCGATTGCCAAACAGCTGGCCAAAACTCGAAAAATAAAAGTGTCTAGATAAGATTTTTTAGCATGCAGTTGGCTAGAGGGATCCTATAAGAATTAAAAATGGTTAAGAGTAACGTCCTATACCCCAAATTCTTTCTTTATTTTCAGTTGGAGTTTGGCCTTTTTTCAAGCGCACTATTGGTGTAGTTATTCGGCAAAACCTTTAAACGTGTGAAAGCGCGTGCAGCAAAGAAAATCTAATAAAACCAAATGGAATGTACGTTTGAAGGTTAGTAAAACACGTCAAAAATTTTGTAAATGTCATTTCTTTGACAGAAAATTTTTAGCAGCACAATAATAAGGGTACTTTTTTTCGTTTTTTTCCAATAAAATTTGAGTTTTCAAATCAAATGACAATAAAACGCTGTCGAATGCTGTCTTCTAACCTTTTGGAGGTTACTTGGAAAAGTATTAACTATCGATTAAGCCAAAATTCAGCTGCCACCTCCTGCCACTTGAATTGTTATGGGTTTTTTTCTAAGGATGCTTTGCCTAAACCTCCCAGTCAAAAATTTAATCTTATTGAAATTTCCGTATGTCAGAAGATGCACAGGAGGCCTGCAATAAATTTTATTCTATCTATCGCCTTAGCTTTGCTAGAAAGAATTACAGACAGAAGACAATGGAGGATGTTTTCAAACGATTTTTAGTAGCCTCTGATCCTTATATTTCGAGTTGTCGAAAATTGCCAACTAAACCGCTAAAATCTCTATCCGCAGAGGCTGTTAATTTATTATCGTCCCCATCTGTCAGTAGAGAAAAAACAGAGCAAGAAAGTGTAGATAGCAGCTCAGCCTCTGAGTCGGAAACCGATATAGATGTTAATGATCTTGAGGACAACGGAAATTTCTTAATGTAATATTATTTTTTATGTACTTTACTTCAATCGATATTATCATATTATACTATAATTTAATCACTTGTTTTATATATTATGTATAATTCTTAATTGTAATAAAAAATTTTGTGATAATTTGAAAATTGTTGTTTTCGATTTCATTGTTTCGAGTTCAAGGCTGTGACTTATGTGAGGTTGGCTCGCTTGGGGTTTAAAACGCCCTGGGCGACGCCATCTTGTATTTGCCATTTCGAATTTTATAATTCTGACAGAAAATTCGTAATCAGCGACCCCAAAACCCTCAAAAACGTTATGTAACTTGATTATGATAAATAATACATGATATTATACCCCAGGGGGTGGTCGATTAGGGGTGAAGGGGGTGAATTTCCGTACATTTGACATAAAATTTGTAATCAGCGACCCCAAAAACCCCTAAGATTCCATTTTGGAGTGAATTACTTGAATTTTCGAATTTTGGCCAGCTTTTTGGCAATCGGCCGCACTGTGGGCTGGCCGGTCGGATAAACGTACAGGCCAAGGACGCATTCTTATAAGTAGCTTTTATGCTAAAACTCTTAATAAAAGAGTTAAGAAAGCAGCGGTGGTGTATCAATATGGCGAACAGCCAACACCTCCTAGAAAGAAAGCCAAACAACTGAAACGTCATACATTGTTACATCATCCTGAGTCGACCAAATTTAAGGCTTATCATTGGTAGAAACACGGTTAACAATGGTCGAAATATGATGATGTAACAATGTACGACGTTTCAGTTGTTTGGCTTTCTTTCTAGGAGGTGTTGAAACAGCCGACGTTTGATGACTTCAATGAAAAAACCTCTACATTCACACATAAATATTGCAAAATTTCTTCAAACAAAGAGCCCGAGCAACGCCGGGTATATCAGCTAGTATTTCCATATTAACGCCAGGGAAATATTGTTTCCATGAAAACCGATGTGATGATGATGCAACAATATTTTCAAGATCATGCAATGATGATGTTCTATTGCCTTGGCAGGAGGAGGAAACGAGTATAATAGCACGATATACATAGGACAGTCTCTTTTGAGGAGGCAAAGAGATATACGTGTCACCCTTGAACTCACTAACAAATGTTCAGACGATTTATGTGTTTAGAGACCGCTGAAGGGTGTAGAACCTTCCAGACGTGACAACAGCTTCCCCTTCCTATTCCAAAGCATAAATCAACTGGACTCTTCAAATCAACAAGCAAACTATATTGTGCTGTTTAATATTAGTTCGAAGAAGACGTTTTAATTCATATCCAACGAAATGCCACCGAGGAAAAAATCGAGTATTGGTTAAAGACAACAAGTTATCCGGGTGTCTGAAACAATTGAACAACGGGAAAATCTACAGCAGGAAATTGTAGAATTACTGAAAACAATTTTGAGTTATTATTTAACCTCTAGCAAGTGAGGGAGTGCTGATTCTGTCATCTTGGTGGGCGACTTCAATGCACATGTAGGGGCTGATGACACAGGGATGCCCATATCTGGTACAGGGATACTATGGACCAGAAGTCACTGATTGATTTGTAATCGCATCAGCTGACTTATTCCAATCAGTGTTGGATACTTATAATTCTGTGAAAGGAAAGGGGCAAAACTATAAACTGATCACCACCTCGTTGTCTGCAGTTTGCGGTTCTCTGAATTCATGCCAACCAAGCGAAATAATAGGTCAGACAGACTTGGCGCATCAAATGGGAGGCATTGGAGGATAGAGCTGTGAGGAAGACCTTTGCAGATAACATATCTTCAAGTTTCAAAGAACTACCCAGTGATCGTGGTACTGTTGAAGAGGAGTGGCAGTTGTTTAAAACTGCTGTGACTACTTCGGATGCATTGTGCTGTGGTCGTAAGTGTCTGAGTGTGGCGCAGGGCGGTAAGAAAAGGGCTGCATGTGGAACGGTGAAGTCCAAGAAGCTGTCAAGGCAAAGAAAGAAGCCTATTTGCTATGGCTTGCTAATAAATCACCTTCGAGTGTGTCAGGTTGCTTGGATTTCTGGCCAGCAATGGCAGACAGGAATTGTGATCCGTATCTTCAAAAAGGGAGATCAGAGAGATTGCAACAACTATCTTCATTTCTCAGCATTCCTGGGAAAGTGTACGCTAAGTGTCTGGAGAAGAGAAGTCAGGCAATAGTCGACTCCAAACTGTCGTGGAGCAGTGTGGTTTCCGATCTGGCCAAAGCACGACGGATCACATCTTTCTCTAAGGCAAATCTTTGAGAAATCCTGGGAGTATGCAAAAGATGTCTACGCTTGCTTTGTGCACCTCGAAAAAGCATATGACAGAGTTCCTCGGGAGAAGTTCTGGCAATTCCTGCAGGAGTATGGAGTGGATGGGCAATTACTGGTTGCTATCATGTCTCTGTACGAAAGCTCTGAAATGTGTGTCCGGATAAATGGCATTAAGCCAAGACCGTTCACCGTGGGTGTTGGACTTCGCCAACGGTGCGTACAGTCGCCCCTCTTGCTCATTATCTTTATGCACTGGATAGACAGGGGCAGCCGAGGTGATGGAGCATGTTTGTGTGGGTGACTGCTTGGTAGAGAGGTTGCTCTTTGCTGACGACCTTGTCCTCCTTGGGTCTTCTCGCACTAACCTTAGGCATGCACTAGACCAGTTTGCAGCCAAATGTGAAGAAGCTGGGATGAAGATCAGTGTGGCTAAGACTGAGGTTCTAGTCCTTTCAGGACAGGCTGGTGAGTGCGCTCTCCATGTCAGGGGAGCCCCATTGAGACAGGTGGAGAAGTTCAAGTATCTCGGGATTGCATTCACGAGTGATGGGCGGCAGGGAAAAGTGTTGGATGCTCGGATCGGTGCAGCAAGCTGTGTAAGACGTGAACTGTGGCGATCCGTGGTAAGGAAACGCCAGCTGGGTAACAAAGTTAAGCTCTCTGGCTTCAAGTCCATCTTTGTCCCCATTCTCATCTATGGTAATGACCGAAAGAGTGCGATCGCGGGTACAAGCGGCCGAAATGAGATTTCTGAGAGGCGTGACAGGTGTTACCCTACTAGATAGAGTGCACAGTGAGGAAGTCTTTAGGTGTTCAACCACTACTTCTCCGCATTGAGAGATCTAAGTTGCGCTGGTATGGCCACGTGATACGGATGCTGCAATCTGGTCTTCCTAGGCAGTTGTTATTTTCCAAGCCGGTGGGTAAGAGACCAATGGGTCGGCCTAGAACCATGTGGCTAGACTACATGGAGAATCTGGGTTCGATTCGCTTGGGTATTACCATGGAGGACATGAGCCTGATGGCGGAAGATCGCGATCGCTGGAGATCCTCCATAGGGCTGCTGCCCCCGCGACCCTAACGGATAAGCGGGTTTGAACAATAAGTATGTATTTAACTTCTTGAGATTGTTCTGTTTACCTACAACTGTAATTATCTCGGGCAACGTCGGTTGCCTCTCACAGAGCATATTAATAAGAGGTATCTGATGACCGACAATGGCAGGTAAAGCTTATGCAACAATAGGTATCAATACGCAATTCACCAACAATATGCACGAACCAACAATATATATTATATGACCAATCACGTAAGGCAAATTGCGCAATTTAAAGAGGTTCATTAAGAATGAAGATTCCATTCCACCTCTACGAATTATAACAGAAAATTGAATTTGTAACAATACATAGAATTCCTGCTGATGAGCGTGCCAACAGAAGAAACGTCGACTGCTAGACCACACAAAGAGATGAATAGTCAAGTTTTGCTTTCAGAAATCGAGAGCAGAATGCAGTTGCAACAGCCGTTTACCAATTAGTGAATAACCCCACTGAGATTGTTGGGATTGAATATCGTGTTGAAACAAATGTTCTGCCTTCCACACACTAACAAATGTTTAGACGATTTGTTTGTTTTTAACTCTTGAACTGTGTAGAACCCTCTAGACACGATGGCAGCTTGTCCTTACCAAGTGGGTTGGGTTTATAAGGACGCAGCCAGTCCCGGGCAGCAGTTTACAAGTTAACTGATAAGAAAGCATATCTCAACTCGACACACTGTATTGTGCTCTGTGCTCATTAATAATGGTGCATATTACATATGAGCAGTAACTGGAAAATTCACCCGACGTGTAGAAATTTATACCAGGGCTAAACTGGCCCTAAAGATTTTGCACAGGATAGATGAAACCAAGGTCACTAATAAGATAAAGTCTCGCATACTTCTTCCCAAAATGCGTCCTTTATTGCGCAGTGACATCAAAAACACCAACGAAGATCGGGGACAATTAAGATAACAATATCTGTTTGTGCAGTGTATGGCTGCAACAATAATTCAGACAAAGCAAAAGAATTAAATAGTCATTCATTAAACCAAAAAAAAATAATTGTTTGTCCATATCTATTGTATGATTACCATTATTTTTTATAATGCTCTCTTAATGTTTCCTTTTGCATTCGTTATTCCTGATGTCACTTTTTTTCCTCGCAAGAAACCCAACCCTGCAGCAATACGGGCATGATTCCATCCGGTTCAGACTGTTTGGTTCAAAGGAGTGAATTGGTTGTGGTGAGATAATTTCCTGGGCAGCCTTCCAGTTCACCCTACAGGACCGATGAAATTAGGGTGCGAATGGACAGCAATTGCTGCTCCCGGGAAATGACTTGCAAGTAACGTATCTAGGACCTCCTTGATATTTTTGGTGTGTTAACCATTTATCTTTTGGAGAATACCAGTAATTATTGGTTGTCTTTCAAGATTTTTATTGAGTCTAGCTCCTTCAGCAGTTTTTGACCTGCTTTACATAACTTCCTCAGCAACTTACACTTAGCTGTTCTAACAGCTTTATTATATTTTGTACAGCTGCCATTTGTTGGTTCTTTTAGCACGCTTGAAAAGTATCCTGACTTAATGTGGTCACTTAAGATATAGTGGTAGTATTGAAAATATTGAAATGACTGATGAGCTAGAGGGAAGGGGAAGAAAAGGTTTAGATAAGTGGAAGAATGAAAATATTGTTTATTCACAGATAAAAGAAAAAAATAGAATGTAATCTTTTAAATTTCAACAACTCTGTTGCTCAATTGGTAGGAGAAGCAAAAGCTTTGAGAAGTGTCGACCATTTTATTAAATGCGAAGACAGGAGAGATGATATTTAAAAAAATGAAAAAAGAGCTAGCTATAAGAATTAAATTCAGACATATCTGATAAGCAACGGCATTTAAAATAACTGATAAAGTTTTATGAATAAATGCAAAAAAAAATGTCAATTTAAAAATTTTTTTAATTTTAATTAATTCATGTGTAATTAAAAATTCTTAAAAACGCTCTTAAAAATCTCTCAAAAGTTTTTAAAAAAAACCTTAAGAAATCCATATTTCTAATTTGTAAAATTGAGTACGAAGCAACAACTGGAATTATCCCGGGCAACGCAGGGTGCCTCTGCTAGTTCACAATAATAATAGACCCTCACAATGTTTACAAACAAACGTTAACATGACATCATATTTTCTATGTGCGCGCGCACCTTGGTAGGTAAAAGGATCGTCGCGATTGCTCTTTTTATGTGGTTTTGGCTGACTCACTTCGATTGCTCGATAAAAAAATGAGAACTTTTGTGTAAATTTGGTTTGTTTTAATTTATTTATAATTTTATCAAGCTGCTGTGCAGTTGGTTGGATGTGCAACTAGAAAAAAAATTATACATTGGAGTGTCTATTTATAACATTCTCAAAAGCCACTCATTTGAAAACAATCGAAGAATATTATGATTGCAAGCTATCGATAAGAAGGATTAAACCCCACAAATGATTGAAAATATAACAAATTAAATTTTCTAACTGAGGCCGGAGATCAAAACAGCCAGCTCATCCCCGTTTTTTTACCATCTATGGTCATCTAGTGTTGATTTGGTTTAGTTGGTATTAACGTTTCAACAACTGTTCATATCAGAATGACGTTATAGGGGCCATCAATTTCGCTTCGCAAGGGTTCTTTAACGTGCAGCCGGCAAACGACTACACGGGACCAACGTCTTTGCTTCCCTTCCGAAGGAAGTGGGTGATCTCAGGATTTTCCTCCTGAAAAAAGCTCCTCGTCCTCGGCTGGGATCGAACCCGCTTCCTCGGGCATCCGAGGCGATCACGCAACCACTAAGCCATCGAAGCCGATGACACCGTGTCAGATCATTTCTCTGAGGCGAGAGGAAGATCAGTCAAGAGAGATGATCAGACTAAGTCAAAATCGCGAGTCAAGCGACGGAGAACGAGGCCAGCAAACGGATGGGTGGAGAACTTGGAAAACACCTTCCCTCCTCCTAGGCAGTGTTTTAAGCCGACCCAAAGGTTCGAGAAGGAGGATGCTCGTCACCCATTGGCTAATAAAGACCATATTCAAAAACAACCAATTAACGGGGCAAATAAAAAGGCCACCCAGACATTTAATCGAGGCAGAGCATTCCCAGGAGGTCCGAAGCAAACAAGGAGACGACCGAGGTCCAGTCAAGACAAAAGGAAGGAGAAGGCGGAACATAGGCCCAGCACAAGCCGTAAGCAACCTTCCTATTTTCGGACTAGCAATTATTTTAATCGGAAAGCTCTCGCAAGTTCTCCATTAGAGGAAAAGCAGCCAAGGAGAATCGCCAAGCAGCCGACACCGAATCAAGGAGGCTCGGGACCAAGGCATGAAGACAGCGGCCGGAAGTCTTGCACCCGGCGATATCTTCGGAGTCACGGACCAAGCCCGTCAAATCGGACCAGGCGTAGGCGAATAAGCCATAAGACTCCTCAATAGGCAAGTGCCCAGAAGTGTGAGTTTGATAATATAAATAATGCTTCTATATTAGACTCTAAAGCTGAGCTAAGTGAATCGGAATTACCAAACCCTAGTCAAGAGCAACTTAAGGCGGAGGACTCAGCCACCAGCGAACCTTGGGACTCGTGCGAACCGACTCATCACCCCCTAGCTAAGGACAGCGAGGAAGACCGTACTCCGCAGTTTCTTCTCAGCGGGCCCGACAATTCTTGTCGTCGGACGGACTCAGGCAGCTCAACCCAGCGTTGGAAACGCAATCCTCTAGGCCGAGTGGGAATCGTCTAGGACAGCCCTTCACCCTACCCATTGCAAGTCGCGACCGCGCTGAGTACTCACGCCGCATGTCGCACTTGGCTTTGACGGTCGCCCTATCGTGTATGTTCACCCTAGAGGATAAGATAGTGTCTAAGTGCTGAGTGAAATTTTGGCTGAGAATTAAACATTAAACCTTTTTAAAGTACTTTGTAGTCGAAGGAGACCCATGGACTTAATTCTTGCACGATATCCTTTGCTATTCATTGACTTGATTCGCTGCTAACTGTATTCTTATTTACGCCATTACAGATACCGCCCTCGTGCTCCCAAACCCGATTGGGTTGACGTGCTCTCGTATAGCTACGTCCAGAATATTTTACCAGTCAGCGACTTTTTACCCAGCTTCAGTGCCACCACCACGAACGGGACGTTTCTCTCTCTTCACACGCCAGATCTTCACCAGGCACGAAATTGTAACTTTGCCCTAGGGCGGGCCTGAAGACGACGAATGTACGGCCCAAGAGGCCTTTTCAAATTCATTAATCATCAATGCAATTTAGTTTGTGTAATTCTTTTTAAAAGGAATCATTAAAATTTATCAATGTCAGTTACGTTTTTCGCCTATCCTTCTGTCTTCACTATATGCTAGCCTCTGGGGAGATAGGTTATGATACTTTGTTTAAACCCTGTCTTAGCATATGGAAGGCCAAGGCACACAGAAATAAAAACTGTGTATCAGATCAGTAGTGCATTGATCGTTATGAATGCTTTCAAAGTTTCGTGCGTAAACATACTTGGCGTTTCGATGAGACAGCTGTAGATATCGAGCCATACCACCTCCGGCCAAAACGCAGAATTGTTCTACCAGCATTTTCCGCAATTATACGGATCAAGCACACTGTCTCCTTTACTCAGAGTGAGTTTATGAATATAAGCTTGTTTTTCTTTGTCCGGCAAACAACTGGAGTTAGCCATGCTTTATTAGAAGCCAGTGAATGAGTGTGACTAGTTGCCTGTGAGTGATGGACGATGTTTTGCCTCCCAGGATGCGCGCGCATTAGTGCATGACGTTCGCCGATATGAGGTCTATTATAACAACAAACAATGAATCAACAAACTAGACACTAACGCCTGTATTCACCACGTTTTAAAACGAGTTTAAACTCGTGTTTAATCGTAACTCGTATTTACCACGCAGTTAGTCAACTTAAAAGTTCGCTCTGTTTAAGTTGCCCCCGACGGCCACTTAAGTCGATCTTAAACTGAGGTGCATGCGTAGTGTATCTCCAGCCACTCCTGTCAAAGGTAAACAACATGGAGGACGATGTGCAGTCGCTTCGTACATTGGAAAACGTTTTGTTTCTAACAAATTCAGCCATCGCCAATGGATGAATCCAAGAAGAAGAAAAAAGATTATGTACCTTGTACAACTAGACGAGGTTGATTTTCGAAAGCGCTACCGGTTGTCGCACGAAACTTTCGAGAAACTGGTGAAGGAAATCGGCGAGAGCGTTGTTGTTTAGTCGCCATGACCATATGAAAAGTTTATGAATGTTGGCTTTATGTTCAAACGGTTTCGCAAGCTTATCGTTCACGTTCAAAATGTGACAATGTCTCACACGATCCAAATTTTCTTCTGTCACGCGTAAAAGTGTAGCTGATGAGGGTGCCGGCGATGAAATTCGTCTGTAGCTTTTCGAGATGTTCTGTGGTTATTTCCACAAAGAAGTATCAGCTCTACACGTTGTTCCAGTGTCAGCATTATTCCTCTACTTCACTATTTCACCTACAAAATCAAAGCAACCAGTTAATCCATTTGGCACGCGACTTTTGAGACACACGGTATTTAAATAACGTGGCGGTAATTTTTCTCTGTTTGAGAAAGACGCTTTGGTCTCATGCGTGGAAAATTTCGCAAATATCATCGAAGAATGAAATTGTTTGCGACGATTGAATTTGTTTAGAAACAAAGCGTCTTCCAAGTAAGAAGAAACTGCATATAGTCCTCCATGTTGTTTTTCTTTGGCCGGAATGGCTGGTGATACACGGCGCATGCGCATCAATCCAAGCTCGCATCAAGCGACCATAAAGGGCAAATTAAACTCAGCGACATTTAAGTTGACTTAACCGCGTGGTGAATATGACACGTTTGAATTCGAGTTTAAAACGTTCTCAATACGGGCGTAAGAGATTTATCATTGGCCATGCTGCCGCCTTGACATGTTGGTGTATACCAATCAGGTAAAACGAAGTTGAATTTTTCAAGCCTGACTTACAAAAGAGCGAGTTAAGGTTCTCTTGGTGAATGCTCCCGTATTCAGAAAGAGGCCTCATGCTCAAGAAAATTGTTGAATACAAATTCCGTATTCAGAATCAGCGCTAAGGCTCACACTCTTGCTCTAAGCAAGAGAATGAGTGTAAACAAGATCAGTAGTAAGAGCGTGCTTCACAGGTTTAGCACCAGCAGTCGCTCCTCTTTTGAGGATGACTGGTGAGTAAGGTCAGGGATTCTGCTCCAGATGCTCTTACTATTGCTCTTGCTTACACTTAAGTGCTGGTTAGTACTCACAAGTGAACACGAGTTATGATGTTGAATGAGTAACTCGGAAACTTCTTGTTGGAATTCGATTAAATTTTAACGGTATATACAGTTTTATGTACCCTGTTATTCTGCCTAATTTCATTATTCTAGGCTTTACAGGGCCTGAGTTATTAACTTGTTGATCTTGGTGGCGGCATTTTTTATTTCTGTTCATATCTCAGTTTTCGTTCAAATTCGGACCCATGTTCATATGAACTTTTTTGCTTAGAATCACGCGTACTACCTCCCCTCCAAGTTTGTGACAGGGTTTTGGATAAAGGGTGGTCGAGTTAAGTGAAGACCGTGTAAAATCTCGAAAACTATGCATCGGATCAAAAAACATTTGGAATGAAATTTGTTCGTCTCGAAGGGGCCTATCCAATGATACCAAGATTGATCCCAAGAAATCTTAACAGAGAAATCTTAAAAAGAAACCCCCATTTTTTTTTATTGCCGATTAGGATTCTCAAGAAAAAATGCCTAAATTTGAGCTACGATTAATATCATTTTCATTTCACAGACAGTGCTGTAATCGCGAAAAATCGAAGCGGGGTACACGAACCTTTAAAAACGGGAATATCTACCCCCGTCGGATCAAAAACATGTGTTCAATACTTTTAAAAATCTTTCCAACGACACCAAATTCCATCTGCCCCCCCCCCCCCGGCTGGGGCTACATTAAATCTTAAATCAGAACCCCCAATTTTTATATCAACAAATCTGATTCTACGTTAGGAAAATGATTTTGTTAAAGATACTTCTGTTTACCCCGTGTTTCCTAACGGATTTGAGCCAAAGTTGGTTGCAGTGTTTATTGATTTGTTAAAAGTTGGTTTAGTTTCTTAAATACGAGGGTCGTTCGAAAAGTTCTCGGCCTAACAAAGAAAACAGAGGATTTTTTAGATATTTTTTTATTTTACCATGTACACTGAACGACCAATTTATTAGAGACACCCCGCTAATAGCGTGTCGCGCCTTCTTTAGCGGCGAGAACTGCCTGAATACGTGCTGGCATGGATTCAACAAAATGTTGAAACCGTTGCGGAGGAATAGCAGCCCAGGCTGATATCACAGCGTCCCGTAATTGGTGCAGGTAGGAAGCTAGTGTGGGAAGACGTCGGATGGTTCCTTCCACTTCGTCCCATAAATACTCGATCGGGTTGAGATCGGGCGACAGAGATGGCAACTGAAGCAGGTGGAAGTCAGCGTCATGTTCCTCGAACCAATCCAAGACCATTCCAGCACGGTGACAGGGAGCATTTGTCCTGCTGAAACTATCCGTCACCACCAGGGAACACAGTCATCATGAACAGGTGCACCTAATCGGCAACAATGTTCAGGTAGTGTGTCGCATTCAGGGATGTATCTACGGATATCAGAGGACTCAGTGTGTCCCAGGAGAAGACACCCCAGACAAGCCCTCATCCTGCACCTGCCTGTACGGTTGTCTGCCAACAGGATGGGTCCATGGCCTCGTGGTGTCTGCGCCAAATGCGCAGACTGTCGTCCACATGATCAAGTAGGAACCGCGATTCGTCGGACCAGGCGACCTTCTTACACTCATCCAGTGTCCAGTGGCGTTGTCTGTGTGCTCATAGCAGGCGCGCTTTCTTATTTTGGGGTGACAGCGACGATACCCGTACTGGCTGCCTGTTGTTAACCCAGCTCAGTGCAAGGTGCGCCGCACCGTGTACTCCGAAATGGGTTGGGGTGCTCCCTCATTGAACTGCGCTTCAATTTGTTGTGCTGTTCCCGTCCTGTTGCTGTGGATGATTCGTGCCAGTCGCCGTTGGCCTCGTTCATCCACGGCCCTGTTTAGTCCGGAGTTGTGATTGTTGGAGGTTGTTTTTTGGCATAACTGCCATTCACGGAATATTCTTGACACTGTTTCACGGGAAAACCCGAGGAGGTTCGCGGTTTGCGAAATGCTGAACTGTGTCCGTCGAGCTCCAACGATCATGCCTTGTTCAAAGTCGGTCAAATCCTAGGATTCACCCATATTCAGTCCACTTCTGCAGCTGACTGCAACTTGTGACAATCGACAATCGAACAGTGAAGTGTACATTTGTTAGGATGGGACGAAAGCAGCGCTTTCACAAAGCTCATACAACCAGAATAAATTCCAAATGAAATACACTGAGGTAGTCAAGAAGCCTAACCAACCCAAGCGGTCTTCCATATTATACAAAAAAGAAAATAAGATTGACGATTGTCAGAAACAAAAAACAAACGAAATAAATAAAAAAAATACAAGGAGAAATAAGATTATCACATCTTCCAGTAGTCTGGGAAAGAGACGTTGCTAATATCTTCAAAATTGATGTCAAGAACGTGCCTCGGTTTACGATACTTCGTATGCCAGTTCATATTCATTGAGTTCTTCAGTATCCCTTTCACAAGCTTATTGCCGTGAGTCTTCATCTTCTGTATCATAATCAAAAGGAGATCCTGTATAAACTTTCCGATATGGGCCATGTTTAAATCCAAGTGGATGGATTGGTTTTTCACCATCCTTCTGTCCAGCTGGGCAATGGTCCTCAGGGTAACATTCTGGAATGACTGTAGTTCACTCCATCTGGTTTTACAGATAGTCGCCCACGCAGGCATGCCATAGAGGAGTATGGTCCGGATAATCGATTTGTACAGAAGTAGTTTGTTGTCAATGCTGAGGGCGCTGTTGCGACCCATGAGAGCTATGATACTGTACTTAGCCCTCTTCGCTTTATTCAGAGCATAGGACATATGCTGGTTCCATGAGAGTCTTGAGTCAATGATAACTCCCAGATACTTGTAGTTGTCTACCCAGTCCAGTTTCTTATTGAACAGAACAAGGGAATCTGGGGGATGCTTGAGCTTCCTATTGAGGTACAAAGCCTTGCACTTTCCGACGTTAAGGTTCAACTTCCAGCAGTTAAACCAGTCTTCGAACTGCTTCAAGGCGCACTGCAGCCGAGTGATAACGTGAGCCGGCTGGTGTGCCCATGTCATAATGGCAGTGTCATCCGCATAAAAATACAGATTACAATTACCGGGTTTCGGGAAATCATGTACAAAGTAATTAAATAGCACAGGCCCGAGGACAGAACCCTGAGGGACACCGGCCTTTACAAAACGGGGTGTGGAAAGATCTCCAACTTTGGCTTGATAGGATCTGCCGTCAGGAAAGGATTTCACCATCAAAATCAAATCGGCAGGGAACCCGTCTCTGAACATTTTGTAGACAAGGCCCTCATGCCACACTTGCTCAAAAGCTTTACTGACATCGAGAAATACCACCCCTCAGTACCTGGATAGGTTCAGGGGGGTGCTCAGGTCTTCAACGAGCCTCCATATCTGCATCGGACAAGAATGGGCAGCACGAAAGCCAAACTGCTCTTCCCGAAAAAAGTCATTTGCTAGACAGTGATCTTGCAATCTGACGAGGATCGTTCTCTCCAGCACCTTGGACATCGTGGGTAGCAGGCGAATAGGTCGGTAACTCGCCTGAATTGAAGGATTTTGCCCCTGCTTGGGGATACTCAACACAATAGATTTCTTCCAAGCCACAGGGAAATAAGAAAATTTCCAGCAGTCGCTAATGATATTGGTGAGAAAGTCAATAGTTCTTTGGGAGATTCATAAGGGCGTTATTACTCACCTTGTCTTTTCCTGGAGCCTTCTTTTTCAGTTTACTTATGATGTTGGCGATCTCTCCAGCCTCGATGTTGTACTTCGTTAAATGCTGCGGGACTTCATCAAAGTTGACAATATCTTCTTCCACACGCTGAGACATGATTTGGCTCTCGGGCTTATCGTTGGTAGGAGTAACAAACTGCAGTTCCAGTGAATCTGCAATGACTTGGGCCTTATCCTGATCAGTTTGGACATAGTCACCTTGTGGAATACGTAGTGGAGGAAGCGTATCATTCTTCCTCTTCTGTAAAGCTCTGACCATATTCCAAATGGAATTGTCGCGAGCCGACAAGCTTTTGAGTTTTTCATTCCATCTAGCGTCGCGAAGCTCTTTTATATCCTCTTGAACTCTTCGCACTAGCCTGTTATACTTGGTTTTGAGCCAGGGTTCACGATAGCATTGCCATAGTCTACGAGTCCTGTTTCTTTTAGAAATTAGGCGTTGGATTCCAGAAGTGAGTTGGATTCGATGAGGAGGTTTATTCTCTGATACTTACTAGCTTCTATGGCACTGTTAATACATCTGGTGATGTTTTCAACACGTTGATTGATGTCCTCTGTACAGTAAGCAAAGTCGGGTTGGCAGCCATATTCCTTAAGAATATCTTTGTAGAGCTTCCAGTCTTGATGATGTATTAGAAACTTGTGATCCAATGCATCCCTTTTATACACCACTTTGGCCTGTTCCATTGTTTGGGTGTCACTGGGAGGCCGATCCATATTCCGTAAGAGGTGTCTCTAATAAGTTGGTCGTTCAATGTATATGGACCAACGAATTTCCAACTTTTTAATATCCTTATTAATAATGCGATTTGTCCAACTCTGCAAAGTAAGCGACTGTCTCAGCTTTGACTTCGTCATTTGAAGTGAATCATCGTCCAGCAAGCCATTTCTTCAAGTTTGGAAAGAGGAAGTAATCGCTGGAAGCCAAATTTGGCAAATACGCCGCAGGTGCAATAACTTTGAAGCATCGGTCACGGAGATTTGCAGCCACAACCAGGCGCATTATCATGGTGGAAGAGGACTTTCTTTTTGGCGCACTTTCATAGTTTTAGCCGAAGAATCTGAATCGCATTAAAAATTGAAGGTTCCAATAGAAGATTTCAATGAGGAAGTTGCATGAAATTTTTAAAAATTTTTTTTCGATAGTTTAGATCACTAATATACGAGTATGGGTATTCTTTTTTTCTAATTGCGCATAATTCTTTTTAAAAAAATTATTAAAGTATTAACGTCATAGCACAAGAGAAAAAACGCTACGTCATAGCTCAAGAGTGATGTGACGTCACGTGCCATGAAACCAGAAACCATGCCTATCTCTTAAGCTGCTTTTCATGATCTGTCTGCATAGAGATAGATGTTAAATATATTAATTAAAAAATAAATAAAACTCCATTTATTTAAAAGAAAATAACATAAATAATAGAAACAATGAAAAAAGTCACCTAATTGATAAATGTAAAAGTTGAAGGACGAAACACAACTCCTACTCTTATATAATAGATGTTAGATGCCTGTAATAAACATCTAATCAAATCTATGATGTGTCTGTAATAAACATGTATGCTTACAATTATTATTTCATTCTCATGTATACAAGCACTAAGTATAATAAGACTTAATAAAGCATTCATAAGAGCACCAAAACATCACGAGAGAAGAAATAAAAATAGATGAAAGTACTGAGGAGCGATACTCGGTGCGAAATTAACGTCGGTTTCCATGACCTCGTACTCGTATGTTATTCTTCGATTTTGAGTTAGCCGAAGAAGGAATGGACAAAAGCACATGGGATACAATTAGTTTTTTCGTCTGATTCTTCAGACGTA
>JAHWFO010008810.1:69573-99507 GCA_023313115.1 Rhysida immarginata
AAAAACAAAATTTCAGGTTCTTAGGCCTTTTCGTTATAGCTTGTTTTATATTTGGAGCCTCGCGGCTCCTGTCAAGGCCTCAGAGGATTAGATCAATAGAAACTTTCACGATATTGGGCTTCACTGCCTAAAATGGGTGTGGCCAATTATTGCGCATGTGCAGCACATGCGCACTTTACTCGTTTGTTGTGGGGCGAGGGCAGATTTTGAAAATGGAGATCAACATAGCGGGTTGCTATGCTGTGCTAAGCATTAGAAAGCCAGTTATTGAATGCAAATATTTTAAATTATCATGTATTATATTAATACTGGACTAGAGCATAATTCAGAATGAAAAATTCAGTTTTTCCACTAAAATCCATAAATCATAGGGTTTCAAATTTAATTTCTGGGCAGGAATAAAAGTTGCCTTAAAAAGTATATTAAATAAAACAAAAGAAAAATTGATTTAATTTAACATTTTATTCATTTATTAGAACAAGTAATTACAAGCAAACAAATTTAATCTACACGGCATTTTGCACTACAAGTTTGTCTAACAAGGGAACATTACGAACTCGGAATTTTAGTTTAATACGAGACTTTGTGTAGTTGTAGTGTACCTTTAGGATGTTAATATACATAAATATTAAGGCGCACTATTCAGCCAATTTTGAAAAAAGATGGTTTAAAGTTTCGAGCACCATAAATACGGGAAAGTTTTCCTCCTTGATTGTAAGTGATCCGATAGCTCAGCCGGCAGCGTGGTTGCTACTCACGGGTCAAAGTGTAAGGTGGCGGGTTCGAATTCCAGTTGTAACAATTTTTTTTATTCAATATATTATATTTACAAATTTATTTGTGACAACCAACTTTTTCGCAAAATTTTCCTTTTCTCAAAATTATTATACTTATTTTTATTGTTACAAGTGTCTAAGGAGCAATAAAGTATTTTTTGCAAATTATTGTGCATAGAATTAACATTTTGAAGGCAATAACTATTTTATTTTATTTTTCGAGGTGGCGGGTTCGAGAGAAAAATCTTTGTTAATGCAAATGAGATGTGCATTTCAATGGATTTTCTTAAAAACCCTTGTTCTTGTAAAAAGTCCTCATTTATTTGTTGTGCGAATTGTCGTGGTATCTTTTGTTTTTCATGCTTCTATGACAATTATCATTCTGGTTCATGTATATCATTTTAATATAACTGATTAACATTATTACTTCTGTGTTATATTGCTATTTGCTTAAAATGGATTTTTTACCCTTTCCATACATAATGGGCTATTTGCTGAAAATACTTGTGTTACTTATATTACTCCATAGATACTTGTAACAATAAAAATAAGCATAATAATTTTGAGAAAAGGAAAATTTTATGAAAAAGTTGGTTGTCACAAATAAATTTGTAAATATAATATATTAAATAATTATTTGGGTAAAAAAAAAAAAGTTACAACTGGAATTCGAACCCACCAACTCACACTTTGATTTGTGAGTAGCAACCACGCTACCGTCTGAGCTATCGGATCACTTACAACCAAGGAGGAAAACTTTCCCTTATGTATGGTGCTCGAAATTTAAACCGTCTTTTTTCAAAATTGGCTGAATAGTGCGCCTTAATATTAAAGTATATTAACATCCTAAAGGTACACTTTAACTACACGAAGTCTCGTATTAAACTAAAATTCCGAGATCGTAATGTCCCCTTGTAAGCTACTTTAACTACAGTCAGATAATTTAATTTGTTCTTTTTGGGAGATCAATTATAAAACAAATAAATTATACTTCTGTGCTAAATAAATTGTACTTCAGAAATTATACTTCAGAAATTGCATAAATTTTAAATTCAATAAAATAAATAAACATTACTTACTGTGATAAATCTTATACCATTCCTTAATGGCATGGATAATTTTATATTATCATATCGGTAGAAGGGTGGATCATAATACTGTTCCTATTGATTAAACAGGTGGTGGCCTTTCAGTATAACAAAAGGACATCAGGAGTTCCAACTAGTTTCGCCATTTATTCCCGGCTTTGTCAAGGATATATACAGCAAGACAATCGACAATCGAACATTGAAGTGTACATTTGTTATGATGGGACGAAAGCAGCGCTTTCACAAAGCTCATCCAACCAGAATAAACTCCAAATGAAATACACTGAGATAGTCAAGAAGCCTAACCAACCCAAGCGGTCTTCCATATTATACAACAAAAAAGAAAATAAGATTGACGATTGTCAGAAACAAAATACAAACGAGAAAGAAGATTATCACATCTTCCAGTAGTCCGGGAAAGAGACGTTGCTAATATCTTCAAAATTGACGTCAAGAACGTGCCTCGGTTTACGATACTTCGTATGCCAGTTCATATTCAATGAGTTCTTCAGTATTCCATTCACAAGTTTATTGTCGTGAGTCTTCATCTTCTGTACCATAATCAAAAGGAGAGCCTGTATAAACTTTCCGATATGGGCCATGTTTAAATCCATGTGGATGGATTGGTTTTTCACCGTCCTTCTGTCCAGCTGAGCAATGGTCCTCAGGGTAACATTCTGGAATGACTGTAGTTCACTCCATCTGGTTTTACAGATAGTCGCCTACGCAGGCATGCCATAATATACAGCAAGACAATCGACAATCGAACAGTGAAGTGTACATTTGTTAGGATGGGACGAAAGCAGCGCTTTCACAAGCTCATCCAACCAGAATAAATTCCAAATGAAATACACTGAGGTAGTCAAGAAGCCTAACTAACCCAAGCGGTCTTCCATATTATACAAAAAAGAAAATAAGATTGACGATTGTCAGAAACAAAAAAAAATACAAGGAAAAAAAAAAAAATAAGATTATCACATCTTCCAGTAGTCTGGGAAAGAGACGTTGCTAATATCTTCAAAATTGATGTCAACAACGTGCCTCGGTTTACGATACTTCGTATGCCAGATCATATTCATTGAGTTCTTCAGTATCCCTTTCACAAGCTTATTGTCGTGAGTCTTCATCTTCTGTATCATAATCAAAAGGAGATCCTGTATAAACTTTCCGATATGGGCCATGTTTAAATCCAAGTGGATGGATTGGTTTTTCACCATACTTCTGTCCAGCTGGGCAATGGTCCTTAGGGTAACATTCTGGAATGACTGTAGTTCACTCCATCTGGTTTTACAGATAGTCGCCGAAGCAGGCATGCCATAGAGGAGTATGGTCCGGATAATTGCTTTGTACAGAAGTAGTTTGTTGTCAATGCTGAGGGCGCTGTTGCGACCCATGAGAGCTATGATACTGTACTTAGCCCTCTTCGCTTTATTCAGAGCATAGGACATATGCTGGTTCCATGAGAGTCTTGAGTCAATGATAACTCCCATATACTTGTAGTTGTCTACCCAGTCCAGTTTCTTATTGAACAGAACAAGAGAATCTGGGGGATGCTTGAGCTTCCTATTGAGGTACAAAGCCTTGCACTTTCCGACGTTAAGGTTTAACTTCCAGCAGTTAAACCAGTCTTCGAACTGCTTCAAGGCGCACTGCAGCCGAGTGATAACGTGAGCCGGCTGGTGTGCCCATGTCATTATGGCAGTGTCATCCGCATAAAAATACAGATTACAATTATCGAGTTTCGGAAATTCATGTACAAAGTAATTAAATAGCACAGGCCCGAGGACAGAACCCTGAGGGACACCGGCCTTTACAACACGAGGTGTGGAAAGATCTTCTCCAACTTTGGCTTGATAGGATCTGCCGTCAAGAAAGGATTTCACCATCAAAATCAAATCGGCAGGGAACCCGTCTCTGATCATTTTGTAGACAAGGCCCTCATGCCACACTTGGTCAAAAGCTTTACTGACATCGAGAAATACCACCCCACAGTACCTGGATAGGTTCAGGGGGTGCTCAGGTCCTCAACGAGCCTCCATATCTGCATCGGACAAGAGTGGGCAGCACGAAAGCCAAACTGCTCTTCCCGAAAAAGGTCATTTGCTAGACAGTGATCTTGGAATCTGACCAATATCGTTCTCTCCAACACCTTGGACATCGTGGGTAGCAGGCTAATAGGTCGGTAACTCGCCGGAATTGCAGGATTTTGCCCCTGCTTGGGGATACTCAACACAATAGATTTCTTCCAAGCCACAGGGAAATAAGAAAATTTCCAGCAATCGCTAATGATATTGGTGAGAAAGTCAATAAAGTTTTTTGGGAGATTCATAAGGGCGTTATTACTCACCTTGTCTTTTCCTGGAGCCTTCTTTTTCAGCTTACTTATGATGTTGGCGATCTCTCCAGCCTCGATGTTGTACTTCGTTAAATGCTGCGGTACTTCATCAAAGTTGACAATACCTTCTTCCACACGCTGAGACATGATTTGGCTCTCGGGCTTATCGTTGGCAGGAGTAACAAACTGCATTTCCAGTGAATCTGCAATGACTTGGGCCTTGTCCTGATCAGTTTGGACATAGTCACCTTGTGGAGTACGTAGTGGAGGAAGCGTATCATTCTTCCTCTTCTGTAAAGCTCTGACCATATTCCAAATGGAATTGTCGCGAGCCGACAAGCTTTTGAGTTTTTCATTCCATCTAGCGTCGCGAAGCTCTTTTATATCCTCTTGGACTCTTCGCACTAGCCTGTTATATCCTCATATCCTCTTGGTTTTGAGCCAGGGTTCACGATAGAGTTTCCATAGTCTACGAGTCCTGTTTCTTTCAGAAATTAGGAATATACAGCAAGACAATCGAATCGACAATCGAACAATGAAATGTACATTCGTTAGGATGGGACGAAAGCAGTGCTTTCACAAAGCTCATCTAACCAGAATAAACTCCAAATGAAATACACTGAGGTAGTCAAGAAGCCTAACTAACCCAAGCGGTCTTCCATATTATACAAAAAAGAAAATAAGATTGACGATTGTCAGAAACAAAAAAAAATACAAGGAAAAAAAAAAAATAAGATTATCACATCTTCCAGTAGTCTGGGAAAGAGACGTTGCTAATATCTTCAAAATTGATGTCAAGAACGTGCCTCGGTTTACGATACTTCGTATGCCAGTTCATATTCATTGAGTTCTCCAGTATTCTTTTCACAAGCTTATTGTCGTGAGTCTTCATCTTCTCTATCATAATCCAAAGGAGATCCTGTATAAATTTACCGATATGGGCCATGTTTAAATCGAGGTGGATGGATCGGTTTTTCACCGTCCTTCTGTCCAGCTGGGCAATGGTCCTCAGGGTAACATTCTGGAATGACTGTAGTTCACTCCATCTGCTTTTACAGATAGTCGCCCACGCAGGCATGCCATAGAGGAGTATGGTCCGGATAATCGATTTGTACAGAAGTAGCTTGTTGTCAATGCTGAGGGCGCTGTTGCGACCCATGAGAGCTATGATACTGTACTTAGCCCTGTTCGCTTTGGACATATGCTGGTTCCATGAGAGTCTTGAGTCAACGATAACTCCCATGTACTTGTAGTTGTCCACCTAGTCCAGTTTCTTATTAAACAGAACAAGAGAATCTGGGGGATGCTTGAGCTTCCTATTGAGGTACAAAGCCTTGCACTTTCCGACGTTAAGGTTCAACTTCCAGCAGTTAAACCAGTCTTCGAACTGCTTCAAGGCGCACTGCAGCCGAGTGATAACGTGAGCCGGCTTGTGTGTCCATGTCATAATGGCAGTGTCATCCGCAAGAGGCATGCAAGCCTTTATATACAGAACAGAGGTACAAATTATGCAAATACATGAACCAATAGGATACAAAAGAATTAAAGAGGAAATAATTGCCAATAGGATAAATAGAATAAACACAGATATTCGAATTATAATGGCCAATAGAATAAAAAGTGTGTAAACGCTAATTTTATAAATTATACGAAAAGAAAATATACAAAGGGATGGTGTGCGTTTACGCGGACCGAAAAGAGAACTATTCGGTTGTCTGAGAACAAAAGGATTTACAGAAAATAAAATAAACGGGCAAGAAATAACAAAATGTAAAAGAAAACATAAACCATAATAAAGAAACCGAGAAAAAGAAATCATAATGGATCAGATAAAGAGTTAGGTACACATTAAAGTCTGTTTGACAATTGAGAAGCAGGTGGGGGGAGGAGTTCTTGGCCTTGAATATTTCGATCGCTTCGAGGGTAGCAGTTTGTTCTGGTCTATTGCAGATATGTAAGACAGACATAACACCTTCTTGCGTCTATAAAGCGTGTCCGGAATCTTCGAGGTGGTTTGCATAGTGGGAAATACGATCTCGTTTTCTATACGAGTCAATGTGTTCTTTGAATCGTACTGCAAAATTGCGGGTCGATAATCCTACATAGAATCTGTCGCAAAGCGCACAATTCAGGTGGTAAACTCCGGATTGGGAATATTTGTCGGTGGTGACGGCGGCGGGTGGGTTCAGGATGCGGGCTCAGATGGTGTAGGAGTATGAAAAGATATTCGAAGGCCGAGGGACGACAGGAAGTTAGAGAGCTGGGAGAAATTAAGGCCCAGATACAAAAAAAACGTCCATTTCTTGGGAAGGGACGAATCAAGAGGGAAGGGGGAGAAGAGGGCCCGTCTGCGGCGGTGAAGAATACGGGAGAACATGGAGGTCGAATATCCATTGGCATGGGCGAGGTTCCGGATTATGCGGAGTTCGGATGATCTGGATATAGGACTGAGGGGGAGCTTCAGGGCACGGTCAATTAGGAATCTTAATGAGGCTTGTTTGTGGGTGGGGGGGGGGGTATGAGGAGGAATGGTGTATTAAGTTGGAGGATGTGGTCGGTTGATGGAAGACGGAAAAGGAGAGGCGGTTAGTGTGGGGGTTGTTGGTAATGAGGATATCAAGGAAAGGGATGGATCGGTTAGTTTCTAGTTCAAAAGTAAATTGGATATGTGGGGAAAAGGATTCAAAAGTGTTAACAATATTAATGGGGGTAGTGCATCAGGAGTCAAAGAGGATGAGGATGTCATCGACATATCGGAAATACGCGATGACAGAGGGATTATTAAGGAGGGGGGTAACGTATGTTAATTCCATGTGTTGTAGGAATACCTCAGACAGAAAACTGCTGAGTGGGAATCCCATTCCTAGCCCTATGGATTGGGAATAGTAGGAGTTGTTAAAGGAGAAATAGTTCTGAGAAGAAATTACAGAGAGGATAGCTAGTAGGTCAATAGTATCGGGTAAGACGCAGGGATAGAAAGGGTGGGGGTGACAGGGATGTTAGTGTATAAATTGGTGATGTCAAGGGACATAAGGGAGAGGTGCTCATCAGAGGTGCTCATTCAGTAAGGGTTAGGGAATTGCGTACATTGTAAGTATTAGGGAGGATTTTCAGGTTAAAGAGGAAGGTAGAAAGGGATTTGGCAACGAGGTGGGCAGGAGCTGGGGAATAGTTAACGACGGGGCGTATAGGCATGTTAGGTTTATGGATCGTGACTAGGGCGTTAAGGTTGGGTGGGCGAGGGTTAGGTGGGATGAGGCGTCGGAGGTATCTGAAGCGTGGGGATTTGACGACGGAAATAATGGATTTGTGATACTTAGAGGTGGGGTCGGAAGGGAGGGTGACAAAATTGTTGGCGGCGATGAAATCATATACTTTATCTATACAAGTAGAACGGTAAATCATGACCGACACGTTACCTTTATCGGTCTTGACGACGAGGGCATCGGAGTCTTGTAACTTCGTTTTCAAGGTGGTGGAGGCAGCAGCATCTGTGAGAAGTTCACGGGGTGGTCTAGACGCGGACGCTTCTATGAAGGATTTGTGTATGAGATGTCCGGCGATGGCTCGCGCTGGAGGACGGTCGGTCTGGGGGAGTAGGCTGATGGCATGTTCAACATCTGTGATGACATGGTGTAAATCGGATTGTGTTGGCTTCTTATAGACAACATGTTTGAGGCCTTTGTCAAGGAGTCGTTGACAAAGGTGGAACTGATGGTTTGTGGTCCACAGAAACATAAGAAGGGGAGCAACCAGTAGTGCAGGAAACTGGGAGAGATCATGGAGATGATGATGTTAGCACCTGTATGGAGCCGAGTTCCCTCATGATTCCAGTCATAGTGAGTTGGGGTACTGACGAAATGGTCTTTGTCTGTGAGGATCAACCAGGGAGCCAAGCACTGGCCGCTTGCGATTTGGATAGTGGTTTGGATGCGGCTGCAGAGCAGGAGAGCTATAGGGACAGCCTGTTGGAGTTAGATGGGCAAATTAGAGAACGGCTAGAGACCGGCGAGGCCGATCAGAAATTAGAAAACGATTGGTCTGCGCAAATGGTCGTAGCTAGTACTGGTGATAACTCGAATGAACCCGTGGCTAGTTCCCCGGAGGTCGTGAGGTGGGATGGTCAAACGGTACATAACACAACCGTGTTCGAGGAGGCTGAGCCAGAAGACCATGTTCCCACAATGCCCATGGATGATAATCCAGTAAGGGCGGATTTAGGGGCTAGCAATGGCAGACCTGGTGTTGAGGTGGAGAAGGTGAATCACATTGAGGAAGTCAATGTGGGTGAGGTGGAAGGTGACCACGTTTCAGTGTGTTAGCCAGAGCAAGAGAGAAGGAACGGTGGCCACTAATGAGCTCCCTTGAGGAGGAAGATCAGTTTGATGCTCCGACAGCTAAGTTGGGAAATGAGCCGAGATTAGGGACCGGCAGTGGGCAGTATGCCCAGCCTACACTGAAGGACGTGGGTGATGGTCACCGGAGCTCGATTGATGTGGGAGCCAGTGTTTCCATTCACTCCAAGAAAAGTCCAGCGAATCATGAGGAAAAAGAACCTGAGAGGGGGGCTGGGTGGAGGACTGGGACGATGGTCATTCAGGGGCTTAGAAAAACCTTAGTGGCTCAGAAAAATAGCGCAGATGGTGGGGTCAAGGCTTCAGGGAAGCGCGAATCCGCAGGGAAGCGACCAAAGCAAACGGTTGCGGTGAATACTGCACTGGTCCCCAGTAAGAAATGCGGTGCTGGCCGTAAGGGCCGAAACTCAGGCAACAAGGAGGCGCAAAAGCTCGAATGTGGACCGAACCTCTTCTTATATAAAGGTAGGAAGGTTGGGTTTTGCGAATTGGGAGATTGGTTGTGATTAGTTTGAGGAGGCAGTTCAGGAATGCTGTTTGGTGTCTGTTTGTTGTCATGTTTTGTGTCTGTCATGGAGTTAAGTGGAACATATCTGGAAAGGATATGTTTTTCTTTTGCGTTCGGCGTAAGTGACATGGCATGTCAGTTGATTGTTGCATATGCTCAACGAAAAACAAGTTGTTTGTTGTTTTTTCCTATGTTGTTTACTTTTAATATTCCGTTCTCGTTTGTTAGTTCGTGAAGAATTAATTTAATCGAATAAAATTTAGTCTGTGTATTATTTTTGTTCGTTATTTGTCGTTGTAGAGGTTTTATTGTTCCTTTTATAGCGTTATTATAGCGTACGTTGTCGATAATGGTATAGCGACAGCATTGGCTTTGCCTTTTGAGGAGGATTTCTCAGAAGATAACGTCATCACCCGTTTTTATATTGTTAGAACTTTTTCTGAGAAATGTAAGACGTTGTTTATACTCCATCCAACGAAAGAAAAACTGGGCGTATCCAGTTAAATTTCCAATATCAATTGTTAGCGATTGTTAATTTTATTTAGCAACAACGTCTAACAATTGAAATCGGAAATTTAATGAGACACGCCCAGTTTTTCTTTCGTTGGACAGAATATAGGCAACGGGATTTTTAATTATAATTTTTTTGTCTTCTCTAAAAAACTTAGTGTGTTGAACGTCGTGTTTATGTTGGCTGTCGATGTACGCCGTGTTCTTTGTTCGATTGACTGTTAACTCCCGTTGGGAGTTATTTGTTCCCAACGCCAATAATTATTTGGGATTTAATTGTTTTGCATTAAATAGTTTGCAGTAATTAATTTAATATATCTTAAGTTATGCAATCCTTTTATTTTATCGTGATGTTGTGTTGCGGACTGACGAACGTTCTGACATCCTCTTGGTCAAAGATCGACGACCATGCGTGTGTTTGGGGCTAGCAACGTCCTATTCCCTGCTTATTGTGTATTGCTGCCAGAATTACCTGCAAGTTGGTGAGTTCTTTCTTGTTTATTTACATTATGCGCTCCGCCATGGGAGGTGCCTCAAGAAGCGGAACCGTTTAATTGACAGTTATTCACTGATGAATTGGTTCACCGCAGTCTTCATCGAAGTTTTTGAGGTATTGCGCGTGTGAGCTTTGCCGACTCATCGCCAAACTGTTCATTAGCATTTGCTTGAACATTTTATTAGATGTCAAACTTAATTAATGTACAATGTGTTTTATTCTTAATATTCAGTGAGCCCCAGAATATAGGCCATTAGCGGAGTTGGTCAGTGGTGCACTCGAAAGTGTGAGGGGGCTAGTTGAAGCGCGGCACTCGTGCATAAGTGCTGCAAGTAAGCAGCGTAGCACGTGTGGATTCCCTGTTGACACTTGGTGTGCGTAGGTGAGCGCGTTGCTTGAGGTAGCGTTGCCACGTAAGGGAGCCAGCCGCCCCGGGAGAGTTTCAGTGATTCCCCCTTCTTTGCATACAAAAAGAAATCACAGGGCGTCGGTGGAAGCTGATTCCTTGGTATTATAAGGGGGCTGTCTCCGCCAAGCGACTCAATGTGGAGGTTCTGTTGCCTTTTTGCGCAAGGCTAGTCGGCCGCACAGTGTGCAACGATTTGTGATCGGGCGTGGCGCTATATTCTGTGTCAATTGGTGGGCTGCACTTAGAAGTCAGAGTGACCTATCTTAAACCAGATTTGTATAAGCTCTTTTAAAATAATTTAGTAATGCGCATATAAGTAATTTCTGATTTTTGTTGGTGAAGAAGGGCCCCTCCAGCATTTTAAAACACATAAGAAATAAGCTGCATACAGTATTGTTATATGACTATCATTATTTTGTTTTTTTATGCAAGAATTAAAGATCTGTGTTAATTCGACCAACCAAATGATCGGCCTGAGTTTATTCGACCAAGCCCGATTATCCGCCTCGTACCCCTGACAAGTACCCTTAGCCAATAGATGGGTTCCTTAGTGTAGTAACCTCAGGAGGGAAGGGGGTACATCGGCACATCATAATCGTTCATTTGTTGCGTCTCCTTAAAAAAAAAATAAATGAGATGATTTGTATCTTTAGTAGAAATAACAAATGAACAACAAAGTAAACACTGGCTTGTACTATACAATTTGTTTAGCTGACAACAAAAATTACTGGAATAAAGTTCATATGTATGTAATGGGCTTAAAAAAACCTTATTCGTCTTATGCTGAATAACTGACACCGCAACTAATTGAAAGTGATGACGACAATGCGTTTTGAAATGGAAGAAGAACTGCAAGAATAAATAGAGAGGAAGCACATTAAATTACGCGCACGCCCTAGAGCATAAATGAGGAAGGCTGAGATGGTAAATAAGAGATAGCGGCTATGAGAGGCAGCCAAGTCCTTTTTCAAGCACCTCCTTTAGACCCCAGGGTGCTATTATTGGGAAATCTTCCTTCTGTTGTGGCGACGGGGCAGTTTCCTCCAATCCTTCAAAAATATATGGAATATACAACGTAAATAGACGCGTTTTAAATTTTAAGAACGATAAATTCAAACTTTTTTTTACTAAATGAAGAAAGTAACATTTTGCAAATTACTTAAAATCCTATGTCCTGTGCTTGAAAAGGAAGACACAATTTGTCATCAGAACAACGCAGTTTTAGCACTCTGTCTACTAAAATGTGTACTAGCAAGTGGCAGCGAATGTGCACGCCAATCGAAAATTAAAAATGTCGGAGACTAGTGGCACCAGATTGGCGCCATGCCACTTCCACTTCATTTCACAACCACCACTTCATCTTGATGTGCGCATTAGCATTTGTGTACATAGGACTTAATAATTCCACTTGCCATTTAATCACAACGCCACTCACACGCTACTCACATTCCAATTACCTACCACTTCAGTGCACGCCTTGCCTTATATTTCGCTGACGTGGTGACGGAACAGCTCTTCTCCAGGCATAACGGTCTGACAAACGTCGGGCCATAATTTCCACAATGCTATGAAGGACGTTGAGACATATTGGTTAGGGATTTCTTCGCTTGAATCCACGATGCCGAGCAGCAGCTGATGACCGTCAACACACTGGTGTTTGGAAATGTTCCTTCATTGAATTCCCACTGTCTATCGCTCATCGTAGTCCAAGCAAACAGTGATCGGGGATGATATGCGAATCTGCTTCTACGACGTGTTTATCTAGATGCATAAAACACAGATAATCATTAATCGCATTCGCTGGTCCAAGTTCGCTTGGCTGGGCTCGCTCCTGGGCAATTACTGAAGTTACAGGTGAACTCTATGCACCTCTTCCACTGTCAAGGGGGATGGCACGTTCCAGCAAGACAATGCGACATGTCATACGGCTGCAATTGTTCGGGGGTGGTTTGCGGAACACCACCAAGAGTTTCAAGTACTACTCTGGCCCCCTAATTCCCCAGACCTCAACCCAAACGAGAACCCTTGGGATCACCTCGATCGCCATGTGCGCAATTGCTTTTCATCCGTAGGATAATAACTTCACTTCTAATTCAGATAACGGACTGAAATTTAGGCCCCTTATCCGGCCTGTCTTGGCATTTTCACCCACCTAATTTCGTGGCCACATCCCAAATGATTATTCAGTAATTTACATATATATTAAATGCATCTATTATTCGTTAGGTACCCTGAAAATTGACAAGGCACCTGACCTCCAAACTCCCTACTATGGCCCAATCCGTTGAATCTGCTTTTATGACAAAACATTGTGAACCTCGACAAACACTTTCAAATGAATTTTGCGCCCGCATTGGCCTTTAGAGAACTCCATTCAACTATATTTTATTGAATGCTAAAAATAACTACTTAGATGTTTTGGCATTCTATAAGGGTCCTACAAATGAAAACGAAAATTATTTATTTTATCCAAAGTGTATACAAGGAATTTAAAAATACTCCAAATGCGTTAAAGCATTTATCCCACTGTGTAACAAGGCGTGTAATTCCTTTATGGAAGAAGTCTGCATGGAGCCTTTCCAAAACCTCTTCCTTCACTTCATCGTCCGACTGAAACTTGCGGCCTTTCAGATGTTTCTTGAGATCCCCAAACACGAGAAAGCACACGGGGATAAGTCAGGGCTGTTGGTGGATGTTGCATTGCTTCCCAGTTGAACTTTTTGATTAGGTCTAGCGTTGCTTTTGAGGTGTGAGGATGCGCGTTGTCGTGGAGAAGAAGCACTACTTCTGTAAGAAGTCCTGGACGCTTGCATTTGATGGCCGCGCGCAGTGCCTTCAATGATTCCCCATATCGTGCTGCGTTAACTGTAGTGCCTTTTTCAAGAAGTCCAGTAAAATAGGGCCTTTGCGATAAAAAAACACGGTCAACATCACCTTCGCCGCGCTGTTTGCGATTGCTTTTGATTTTTTCGGAGGTTTTATTGTTTGGACGAACCGATCATTCGCAGAGCTTCGAAGCGCGAGCTATCGTTCTTTCTCACGTGATGCAACACTTACAACCTATTGTTCAATTTACACTTACAACCTATTGTTCAATTAAAACAAAAACTTACGATCCTACACGTCGTCTTGATTAACCACTTCTTGATAGCCCACCTCTTGTAGAGCTTGTTGGGTGATGTGAACATTATCTTGCTGCATGAAAGCATTGGGTATGCTGTGCAAAACTAGCAGAAAATAGGGTTGCACAACCGTATTGATAGGTCTCCGTATCTTCAAGAATCACGAGATGTGACCAGCAGGTGAATCATTTGAGGAGCACTCGAATGAGCATCGAATCTCTTCCAAATTCGCGGGCCTTCTCCCCTCCAAATCTCTCGCCTTCCTCTGTAAAGCTCTAGATTAGGAAAGTACGGAAAACCCTTTCCGCGCCACCATTGTTGGCCCAGTTGGCCCTATCAATTGAGTTAAGGCTGGTTTCCATTTAGCGTCGGTTCGGCATAGGTTAGGCGTCTGCGTCTTGTTTTGGAATTTTTGAAAAACGCATTCGTTTTTCAATTAGCGTCTGTTAAGCGTCTGCGTCGGTTCGGCGTCGGTCACGCGTCGTTTCAAGATCTGGCATGGCTAGATTTTTAGGCGTCTTTTTGATATAGCCAATCAGGTGCGATCTACTTCGCTATGGATTCTGGGTAGTTGTCTTCGCCGATTCAGATGGAGAATCATGGCTGACGTAGCTGCTGTTCGCCGACACGGGTTCTCGCGACTTTTCCCTCGCGAATTTATTAATAAACAGGTTATAAAAATTTCGTGAATCATTTATTTATTAAGTAAAAATGATATATTTTTACTGATATTTATCCCAGTAAATGGTGACTGGGAGCGCGGGGGCATAGGCTTTCCAGTTCACGAATCTATCGAGGTGCGAGTCCAGCCGTGGAGATGGATATTTGTGTTTGTTCCTGGAATGCGAAGATATAAGGGCGAGTTGCGTGGAATTCTTTGGATTTCGTAGAGATATTAGTCATGTAAAAGGGGCGCTAAATGACTTAGTTGTTTACGCTCCCATAAACCTAACGAATGAACCAACTAGAATATCCAAGACATTCACTAGATGTCTATTGGATAAAGGAAAACGGGAATAGTAATAAATTCAAAAGCGTGAACTTGACCGGAGTGGTTGATATCTTCTTTTTCCAACACCTTGAGAGAGCGACAATTGTTTGCAGCGACTCGACCAATCAGATCAGACCAGATTCAGATAACGGTTGAAAGTCGCTAAATGGAAAACGACCGCGCTCGCGTGCTAATCAGGGCGCATCTCACAGGCGACGATTGCAAAAGAGGACGCCGACGCAGAACCGACGCTAAATTGAAACTAGCCTTTACGGCTTACTCTAAAGTTCGGCTAAAATGCACTTTTTTAAATTTTTTTCATATTATTATCGTCTGGAAATTTAACTGATAATCAATAAATTTTGCAACTATTGATTTTCTTTTAAATTTTGTTTTCAATTAAAATTTTCTGTATATAAATAATGATAAGGTTGAGGTGATTTAATGATAACTAGATTAAATTTTTAGTTTTTCACCTCATTTCTGAAGGGTTAATGAATGAATAAATTAATAAATTGTAAAATACGTGCCACGTGTAGTTTTTTTTGTAATTTTATTCATCAAATTAAAATTTTATAAATTTTTATTAAAAATAATTTAATGAACTTTTTATCAAATTAAGTTTTATATTTTTATCAAAACTTCAATTTAACAGTTTATTTTAATGTTATTAAATTATAAATATTATTAAACTATAATAATATTACAATTATAAAAATATCAAAATATAATTAAATAAATAGGAATTGTTAAATTGAAGTTTTGATATAAATCTAAAAATTAATTCGATAATTATATTTTAATAGAAAATTTAAAAAATTATAATTTGGACAAAAATGATATCTTGATAAAAAAAAAATTCAGGGAAAAAATACTACACATGCAGTGTATTTTAAAATTTACTCATTTATGGAGGTCTATAATGTTGAGGTAAAAATCTAGTTAAAACTTTCTATATTTTTTCAACTAAACAGCAAATTTTCGTTATTCAATTTTAAACGTTACATTCAAGTAACGTTTGATGAGTGATAATTAACTTCGCTAAAAAAAATAAAAAATAAAAATAAAAATAAAATAAAAATAACCTAACGTCAAAGTTTTATTTTCAAGTTTTTTAAATCTCCTACTTCCACATTTCACAGACAGTTTAACCTTGTTAATTGAATTGTATTTTCTTAAAAAGAACTATATTCGACTTGTTATATAAACTTTCAGTAATTTTCTTTAGCGCCATATAGTAGTAATATCAGGGAAGAGGAAGAACGGGAAGCGCAAGTCGTAACAGTTCCAATGCTATTCAAGTGAAATCGAAACAGCGCCACTGGTCTCCAACGGCCAGGCCGCTAAGGAAGGGAACTTCCGCTGTTGATAAACCCTCCCTCCGGCCTTCATGGTGCTGCTCCACAGGCTTCTCCTATCCCCCTCCCCACCCGTGCTGTTCTTTTGACCACCCTCTCGTAAATACTATTTTATTCCGTTCATTTAACGTTGGGCGTACGTATCTCTTCATGTTCCTAATGTGTTCTTGTTCTCTTCTGAGTTGTAACGTGTCAATGCAGCACAATCTGGCACCGCCTGTCTTGAGTTGTCGGAGAAAAAAATAAAATCGGGCACTTAGTTGCTGGATTCGCTGATGACATTCGTTGAATAGAAGAACAACTGCCATGAATGCGCCGCGCAGAAACGGCTCTTTGAAGAAAACCAATCACCTTGTAGGAAATTAGATACAAATACAATTTTATCTAAAGAAGGCTAGATTAGAGAGAGTAGAAAATAACTGCTCCAATCTTGGAATTTTATGTTCACCTAATAATTTATTTAGTATGCAGTCACTTATTTAAAACAGTATTTTTCATCTAAGGCTCAGTTTCGATTAAAGTCGAAGCGGCCTGGCCGCTTGGATCGCTAATTACATCCGATTTCACTAAATCCCCCGAGCTTCGCTTCCCATTGTAATTCTTCCCTGGTAATATTCAGGTCGTCTGGGAACAATTCGGTGAAGTTATAAGTTTCCTTGCTTTTTATTATTTCTTCGGAAATTTTAACGAATTTATTAACTTCCAGGGAGCAATAGATTGGAGGAGGCTGAAGTTTTGCTTATTCGGATTAAAATTCTAGATCAATTAACGAATATTTCATTAAAAATTTAATCTAAATTGCATCCTCCACATGCATTTCAATGGTATCTATCGCTGCGTTTGGGCCATCAATGGCTGAAAAACTCACGTGACTCCTGTTCAACAAATCAGCAGCTGTGGGTGGCGCGGAAAAGGTTTGCCGTCAAGGCTTTTTCTATGCAGGTTGGAAAATCCCATGTTAAGAGCTTTGGACATTTTTTTCTCTGGCCGACAGAGCGGCGCTGCGAACAGTGTAGTGGGGAAAAATTCTATCGCTCAGTATGGATTGATATAGGTTTTCTATTTACCGACTGAACTTTTTCTCAAGTATTTTAAGATTTTTGTTTCTAACAATCCGTGAAAAATGAAAACTTCTTCTGTAACGAATTGCAAAACTTGTTATAAGTTGTATGATCCGAATATCAAACTCTTTAGAGCGCCAAATGATTCAGTTAGAAGGAAAGCATGGATAAGAAAGCTTCGGATCATGTGTTGACAGCGAAGTTTTCGTGAATTTAACTTTCAAGCCACTTTTCTGTCATGAAATACATGTAGTAGAAAAAGCCTTCGTATTATTCGTTCATAAGTTACATTGCGTGATAGTGCGGGCCACCGCAGCATCGTTTTTTCACGCTCTCAATCGCTTCTCTCTCTCTTCTAAGCATTGCAAGACGTGACATTTTTTCGTTGCCCCCCCCCTCCCCCCACGTTTCTCTCTCTCACTCGCGTCTCAAGAGAAACGGGGGAGGGAGGGAGTAGAGACGATTTCCCGTCCTCTGAACTAGATAATAAGTTAAATAATAAGTTACTCTATCGATATAATAAGTTAAATGTCGATTTGTTGGATAATGGTACATGTATAATTAAATCAATTTACATAAATTATTATCAATTTATTGTCATCGGCCTCGGTGGCTCAGCGGTTGAATGATCGCCTCTGACGCCCGAGGGCGCAGGTTCGATCGCGGTCGAGGACGACGAAGATATCACGCACTTCCTTCAGCAGGGTAGTAAAGTCGTTGGTCCCGTGTAGTGGTTTGCCGGCTACACGTTAAAGAGCTCTTGCAAGCCAAAATTTGTGGCCCCTATAACTCTGTCCTGATATGACATAGTAGTTGAAAGGGACGTTAATACCAACCAATAAATTCATTGTGACATTTCTCCAGAATATCTCAAAACGATAATTAAAGATGATTGAATTAACCACCACTATTATTAAATAAACTTCATATAATACAAGATAAGAGGGGGGAAAAGGTTTTTTCAAAACACGCTTTTATAATGTTTTATTATTATATCTCGTCAAGCCGGCTTCAACAATTTGAAAAACTAATTGTTTGGTCGAAACAATTAAGCAATTCGTATAACGACTTAGGAAGAGACGACTGAAATGAATTGGTGCCCTAGAAGACGAACCAGTGAACCGGTTTGAAAAATGTTTCCTATAACATGCCGTCGGTCCTCTGTAGGTGTATCAAATTTCAGGACTCTAGCTTGTCGGGAAGTTGGTCTAATATTGGTTACAAGATTTGACGGATACACAAACCTACAGAAAAGCAAGTTGAATAAAAGCGTATCATCTATTTTTTAAAATCTTTATTTGTTTAAGTTGTAGAGATTTTAATGTAATTTATTTATACCTGAATAGAAATGTTATTGGCTTTATTTTTCTTGTAAAGCTAATAATAATAATAATAATAATAATAATAATAATAAGCAATGATTGAGAGATGTTAACTACATAATTTAAAAATTGCTTTTTTAAACAATTAATTAATGATAACGATTAAAATTAATTATTTATTGAAGTTTAAAATGTTGAGGTGAAAATCAAATAAAAAAAATCAATCAAATTAAAATTATTTCAGCGATTTTTGTTACCAATCCTATAGGATGAATCAGAAATATCCCCACTACACTGTCTTTTGCGCCATCTACCGAGCAAAGAAAAAATAGGACCAAACTTTGCTATAGTGACGTCACGCGACTTTCCAACCTGTATAGAAAAAGCCTTGTTTGCCGTACTTTCCTAATTTAGAGCTTAATAGGTTGATTTAAGTATAGATGGCAGCGCTTACGCTTTATGAATCTGAGGCTATGACGCTATGGTCGAAATGAGGAAAAAATCTCGGCAATGTTAAGAATACTGTATAAGAACATGCATGTAAATTGTTCAGTTCGAACAACAATGTTAAAAACAAAATTCTCAAGTTTCATGGATTTCCTACAGATCGAAAAATTCAGTGAGGTTAAATGAGATGGCGTAGCCTAGCCCAATATTTAGCATCGTCACTTTCGTAAATCGTAATTCATTATAAAATTTGCTCACTGTTAGTCAATACTTGTTTATTTCCGTCAGTTTTCGCTCCTAATAACTGAAGCTTTTCTTTCAAGTCTTTAACTTTCATCTTCACTAAACTTTTGTAAATAAACTAGAACAAAATTCATAAACCGTAGGGGATGCCATCTGGCGGATAGATTTAGCATTTAAATCACCCTATTCCTCTGTGAACGCTCCTGGAAACGCTCTTACGCGCGGACGTTTCTTTCTATTTCTTATTAACATTCTTTTGTTTATTACTGGAAATATGACTATTTTTAGTAATAGATGGCGTCTATGATCGCTCGCTATCTTCGCTCTCAGGGCGAATGATCATAAAAGGGCCTTATTATCCAATATAAAGATACCGCCCCTTTTGTTACGAACAATGCTACTGCTATTCTCTTATAAAATTTGAGCATATGTGGCTTTCAGATGTGTTTGTTTTAAAATGGCGTAGCACATGGTGTCGCCATTCTCTTATAACCGTCTTTGAGCATATGTGGCTTTTTGTAGGCCTAGTTCCACTCCACAGGGCAGTTAGCCCAGGACTGCTTATTCGTTGGTCATCTCTCTTATTCGCAGTTGGCCTCACCCCTGAACCTGTGAACCCTCTGGTTAGCATAAAAAACAGAACTTTCTCAAGTAAAGGTATAATTTTCCCGAATAATTTAAAGTTAATCTTTTTCTCCGAATTTTAATAGGTTTTCTGTCTGTTAAGATTCAATAGATAATACTCTAGGTTCCTTTTAAATCTAATACATAGCGAATAGAATAGTAAGTGCAATGGACCACATGCACGGTCGAGCGGCGCCACCGTCGATTTTGTTTCAAAGCGAGGCTGGGCTGGCAAGCTTTAGTTAGGGTTAAGCTGTACCCATGTGTTGGCAGTACGGTTTGTTAGCATAACAGCATTTTATTACAAGTAAATCATTTCTGTATTTGAAATGTCAACTAACTGGACTACGAGTTTAGAGTCTTTACTCAATATTTGCCATGGTGATATTGAAAATTGTTTGGAAAAAACAGTTAAAGCAAATTTTCAAACAGGATAAAAATTTTTTGTGGAGTCTTATATACATGATCATCAAGATTAGTCAAAATTAAATTAACAAAAATAAAAATTACTGTGTTGAAATATGTACAATTTAATTCTTTTTATTGTACATTTTGGAAGGTGTTATTTAAACAGATGACAAGAAAATGATAATCTAAAAGCAAAAGTTTAGTAAGTAATGGTAATTTTTTATTATGCATGTGCTTTTGGTGTATGTGTATGCTTAGCTTGAAAAATACATAAAATAAATGCTTCATGCCCACATAAGTAATTGGTGGTGGCAAATGCATAGTTTTGTTGATTGATATGTTTGCATACTTGCTTTCTCTCACTAGCAATATTTATTTCCCCACAAAGTAATGATTTATTGACACATGCAGTAAATTGTAAGCCTTTTTTAAATTAAAATTAATTATGGTTAATTAAGTTTTGTATTTTATAAAAATACAAATAAAAATAAAAGGTTAGTCAACATTTTTCTGATTTAAAAAGATAAATCAATTTGCTCATTATAATTCACACTAACAGACTGAAGCGTTTTTTTGGTGATTTTCTTTTTTGCACATCTTGGGTCCACTTAAATTTGGAAGGATAGGCATCCTTTGTCAATATGTGTAAGTCTGCTAATGTTTTTTTCTTGAATTTTTCTTCAAAATGATCACTACATACGTAAGTATTTCGTGTCACCTACAAAAATCAGAATCACCTTAATTATTTATAAATCAGTGTTCCATCTACACAATTTTATTTAAATGTTATTAATTTTATTACACATGTTATGAGCCATGAAAATTATTTACTTTAATGTATGCTTAACTTATGAGTTTATTTACCTGAAATAAAGGTCCAATATCCCTCTTTTTTGGATTATCCATAGCTTACGACGTTTGTTGTCAGTAGGAAAACGATGAAATATTTTTTCTTTGTTGTAGCGGTGATCATTTGTACATCTAGGCACACAGCAATGTGCCATTTTATATGAGATTAATTATTAGGTTAGCAATAAACAGTGAAAAAGCAAAAATCACAACTCACTAAAATTTCACCGTACTGCCAACACATGGGTACAGCTTAACCCTAACTAAAGCTTGCCAGCCCAGCCTCGCTTTGAAACAACCAGCCGTGCATGTGGTCCATTACTTGCGTAGTTTTCTGGCGCATCCGCAAGATGTCACTGCGTGCGTTTTCGACCAGCGAGTCGCAGGTTTATAGTATTCGCTTACAAGGAAAAGGATGAAACGTTAACAGTAGTTTTAAAAATTAATTTTCAAATAAGAGTTTTTTTTTATTCTTACTGTTTATTTACTGTTTCTTAAATGTAAACTTCACGGAAAAAAAATTCGAAAAATATATATTTTTTTGCATTCAGGGTAATATATCATTCAAATATTTTCGAGTTATCCTAATATTTTAATAAGAAAAACACCTCGATAGACTGAACAAATCAAAAATTGGCCCTCTCATTTCCCCTCAGGAGAACCAGCGGAACAAGAAGTCATTTCCAGCTTTGTTTCGATTCTAGCCTAGTTTCGATTCTACATAACGCAAGAGTTTGCTTGCCTTTTTACTATCAGAATGCCTTTTACTTGTTCTCTCTTTGGATGTGCAAATAAGAAATCCAATAGAAACTTCACGTTTCATATATTTATACAATCGGAATCGATTAAGAAGCAGCGGATTACCTTTAGCCAGCAAAGACTTTGTATCCAAATAAGAACAGCATCGTGTGATCAGTTCATTTCGAAGCGTCTTGCTTGTTCTATAATCCTGAAGTTTTAAATTCATTGAAACTAGAATCTGTTCCAACTCTAAAAGGGCATAATTCTGGTGATCTTCAAGAACAACGACCGCGATAGTCAGACATTTGCTAACCGCCAAAGGAATGAAGTAGGCTTACTTCTGTCATAAGGTACGTGCACGAGTAAATATAACGAGTGATTTTTTAAAATAGGAGTAAAAATACTGTTTTAAACATAACAAACGATATGCAAAATTACACCGTTTACACTTTATAACAAGCTCATCACTTATAAATAGTGAAACAATAAAATATATGACAGAAACTGAACACGAAACGTGAAATTCCCATTTGCATCCAGCAAAAAAAACGCCACGAAGTTGTTCGAAATCGACAGCAGCGCTGTTATTTCTCACATCCGCCGCTCGCCTGATTTTTAGCATTGCTTAATACGAGAGTAATTACACTTATTTATTCTATTCCTTATGTCTAATGGACCTTTTTACCCCGAGACTTGGACGAGACGATACGTCATCCCTATGTGGCACGAAAACGAGGCTCCAGGGAAAGCCCTCTTCAAAATAAACATTGCTTCAAGGTGAAAAGTGCTTGTAAAACGAAGAAATGAAACACTACTCGATTAGTTTAACAGTTTCGCTAAGCATAATTTTTAGTACAGTAAATGAATGGCTGGGAAGATTTAATAACAAAGCATATAACTTTTTTTTCTTTCAGAATCTTATATTTTTGATTTTGAAGGTAATGTTATGAAAAATTATTTTTAAGAGCATGGATTAAAAATATATTCATGTGGAAAATTTATACAGTAATTAAATTAAAAAATTGATTTCTTTTTTGGAAAAATATTGAATTTATTATTTTCGTAAAAAATTACCAACATTTTATAAATAATCGGTTTAATGAAGCTTACCATTATGAATAAGTAATTGCACTTTTATACAGGATGAGTCGAAAGTCATTAGAAACCTTCTATCTTGGATACCAACGTAGTACGCAAATTCCAATATAGGGAACGAATAGAAACTTGAGGGTGTTCTATCTGATGAGCATCTTTCATCATCTCAGATATGCAAATTAGGACATATCCAAATTCTATCTCGAAAACCGTAAGAGATACAGAAAAAATTCCAGTTGCACATTTGTTCAACAGCAAATTACAAACAAAACAAAAAAAAGTTCACCAAAATCCGATGAGCGGATCACCCACAATCCTCATTGCAAGCTCTGCAAATTATTTCATGCACTATCCTAATCCTGTTCTGGAAAGTTCCACAATTTAACATAAACTCACCAGTTTCCTGTGCAATTGATATAAAAAGGCATGTTGAAGCTGAGAAAAAAATCAGACCAAAGCAAGATGGCACAGTACACTAACCAGGAAATTATCAACATGGTCCTATGCTTTGGTGAAGCGAGGCAAAATTATCATGCAACAACCAGGCATCGTTGAAATGTCGTGCGAAATTATGCTATGGTGTAAGTGGAACATTGAACATTATCTGGATTGATGGAAAGACTTACTTTGTTTCAGATGATTGTTTATAAGCATCAAGCAACAATTGTCCTGTTGCAGAGCTTGCAATGCGGATTGTGGGCAATCCGCTCATCAGATTGTGGTTAACTTTTTTTGTTTTGTTTGGAATTTGCTGTTGAACAAATGTGCAATTAGAATTTTTTTGTGTATCTCTTACGGTTTTCGAGATAGAATTTGGATGTGTCCTAATTTGCATACCTGAGATAATGAAAGATGCTCCATCAGATAGAGCTCCCTCAAGTTCCTATTTATTTCCCTGTATTGGTATCCAAGATAGGAAGGTGTCCAACGACTTTTAACTCACCTGTATATTATGCAAACATAAAGTGCTTTTTATTTTTTTTTATTTTTTTTTAATTGTAATTGAACGTTTTAAGTTTAAACTAAATTGATCTTTATTTAAACACAAAAAGACTTATTACCACTGATTTATTTAGTATGTGATGATAGCAATTTTGTATTTTATGAAATGCAATTGTTATAGAGTCCAAAGCACAAAAAGTTTGCACAAAATTGAACCGCAAAGTATAAAAAAACCGCGACACCACTTCACTTCTTCCTACAGATCCTGGGATTTTCTTCCCTCCAGCCTCGGTTTCAATCGCACAGGGGATGACGCCATACCGGAAATCTCGTGAGCGGGCAAAAGGCCCATTGGCAAGTCCAGTGGCCTGTAGGTGGCGCCACAGTCACTCAACATGGAGGAGTTGTAGGGTATAAATAAAACTCTGCTGGCTTTTTCACATGCGCTAAATTGTGAAAAAAATGACTTTAAAGGTATCTTTGGCCAACATCTTTGCTTATATTAAATTAGAAAATAAACAAGTTGAAAGAAAGTGTTACTTGATAGAAGGCGAGGCCGTTTTTAATAGAAAATATTTAATATTTTGTGAAAGCATCGAACGAAAACACATTACTACAAAATAGACTACAGTTTAATGCGCATTATCAAACTCCTGCGTAAGATAATTCGCTTTAAATTGTCTTGTAAACCGTTTGCTTCGCTAAAGATACTCTTCAAGATACTACGTTTGAAAGAGGTGGATTAATTTGTTTGATGCGTACTTAAATGATCATGTAAACGATCTGTGAACTAACGCACGCGCAGTATAATAGATTGCGTTTCCGTCTTAGCGCGAAGAAAACCAAATACAAACCGAAATGGCTGCTAAGCGTGTGTGGTGGAGTGATGAGGAAACGGAGACAATGCTGACAATAATGGATGAACAGAATATAATATCTATTCTGGATGGAAAGAAGCATAAGAAATCTGATGTTTTTAAGAATATTCAGGCAGAAATAGAGCGACGAGAGATGGAAAAGACATGGGAACAGATACGTATCAGATGGAAGTTTTTAATAAGTGAAACCGGAAATGAGTGAAGGCTTGGAATAAATGCGGATTTAAAATTTACTTCGAATTAAAAATGAAACTAGATAATTCGCACTAAATTTTACATGTAAACAAGTTAAAAATTTTGATTCGCAATTAGATGCTGCGCACTATATTATGCATGTAAACATGGTCATAGTTGGGTTCTGCGTTCAAACCAGTAACCTAATAAATTTTTTAAATACATTCCTAATTTAATACTGCAAGGTAGAGTTGGGCCGATACCCGATACGATATTGCATATTTCGGTGGTATTGGTATCGGCAATATCGAATAAAAGTCAACAGAGCCTATATCGTGAGTGCTCGATAATATGATCGGTATCACTCGCTTGGTTTTGGTGAACCCTATATCAAATAAAAAGCAAAATCAGTTATTAAAAAGCACATCCCACTTAACAAGCAAAAATCAAGAAAGAGAAGAAGATAGGATTGAAAAGTGAAAAGAGAAGAATGAGAAGTGCTTAGATAGAAAGCGTAGAGGGGCCATTTGAAGTGAAATCTCCATAAGAGAAGAGTCATCTTTGGAGTCTAAGCAACATTGATGCTACCGTTTGATAATATTGATAATATTTTGAGCTATTTTAAGAGAACTTAGTTTTAGTTACAAGAGAATAAAATTTAAGGGATCGTTCACGAAATGCTTTCGATTGAGGAAGAAGTGGGGGGGGGGGGATTTGAAATTGTCACGGTAAATAGATAAAAAATGGCCTGAGTTGTCTTGAAACCATTTAAAAGAAGTTAGCTCCTCTAAAATCTCATAAATCAGACAAAACAAAAGATAAAACATAAGTAATTCAAAGAAAGAGGCATTAAAGATTTTCAAGCTATATCAACTTATTATAACGGAAAAGAGGCAATAAGCTTGAGCAGAGACTTAAAGTAAATTTAAGAACCAACTGTAATGGAAAATTTGTTTTATGTGGAGTTTCGTACAAAGAGTTTTGAACTTTCTCAAATGACAGGGTGAGGGATGTTTTCATAAAAAAATTTCGAAAATTTTCATCATTAGCCAACCGCCCCATTTTGGATGTATCATATCATTCGAATGCAGAAGAAATTATGTCCATGAAGATGTCAAATTGTTATTTCAAGCCATGTGTGATAGTAATGCTGTGATGAGTAACATCAACTTATAAAATTATTCAACAAACTTAACTTCTAAACTGCAAAATTTCTACCAAATTTGGAACAGAGCATACATGTGGGTTGTGAGATGCTAGCATAACAGACTCAAAATCAATCCGGTAAAGCCTGGATGGAAAATAATAATTTCAAACTTGCAAATGCAATCTGTAAATATGCATGAAATAGGTTTTCGATACACGTTTTCCAAACTTCAGCATTATTATTCTATTCTTAAAGATTTATTCTTTGGAAATGTATGTAGAATTATGTGTTTTTCAGAATCATATTTTGATTTACATCCAACTACATTATGATTCGCTTTAATGCCTGTCATTTTGGAACGGCCTTTGTCTCATAGCCTAATGAAAACCAGCGTGTTATACCCTTATTTATACCCTTCTCGGCCGCCATTGTGTGTTTTGTGTTGTGGTCGCCAGATATCACCCACTTCTACTGGACTTGCCAATAGAAGCACAAAATTATCGGCCAGGTAATCTTTATTTTCATTATAAGGTACACGATCTAAATTTCTCATAAGTAATCTAAATTTCACTAAATAATCTAAGTTGTTTTTAATGAATAAAATGTAAACTATGGAACTAAAGAACTTGAAAATAAAAGAAAAGAAAATAGGCCTATATCTAATCCACAGGAAGATAAAAGTTATAAAACACTGGCTACGTAGTGCTCTAAAACCTGCTTAAATGTAGCATATTTTATTTATTTTATTTATTTATTTATTTATTTATTTATTTATTTATTTATTTTATTTATTTATTGAGGGTTACAAGATAAATCTAACCAGGGCCAATATGGCCGAACAGCCGACAAAGTATGTGGTTAGAAAAAAATAATCGAAATAAATTTAAAATAAAACAAACAATTAGGTTAGTACTAAAATAAACAAGACAACACAAGTGAATTAAAAAGGGTTAATGTACACTGCTTTGCAATGAAATTGCCCCACCCACAAGGAGTTATCCGAATGAGCCAAAAGTATATATACAGCAAGAGATACATCTGTACACACCTTTATTACGTTATGGAGCCAAGACGTGCACTCGTTTGTACAGGGTGTCCGAACGGAAAGCAGCATCAGTAAGTTATGGCACCACCACTAGCGGCGATGCATTTTTCTAGCCGTAGGCCTAGGTGATCTTACAGGTGGTGAATGTCATCTTGGGGTACGTCTGCCCGGGCCTGGTGAACCTGCTGTGTCAGTTCATGGAAATTCCAGGATGATCGTAAATGACGTTCACCATGTCCCACACGTGTTCAATTGGCCATAGGTGTGGGGACCTCGCGGGCCACAGCAAGCAATTGACATCACACAGATATACCATGCTCATGTTTGCCGTGCGGGGTCTGGCGTTATCCTGCTGAAAGACTGCGCCAGGTGTGGTGTGCAGAAAGGGCAGCAATATAGGCTGCAGAATCTCTGTGATGTACCATGCTGTTGTCAGGGTGTCTTGGATGGTGACTAAAGGCATTCTGGTATCATAGCCGATGGCACCCCAGACCATGATCCCGGGTGTTGGTCCACGATGGCAGACCAACAATGGAAAACACAACAATGGACGCCTGGCAGACATTGTCGCGGGGTGTAACCAACACCACTTAAAGACAAGGCCTGGGGGCTGAAATTTCATTTCATTGTTACATCACCTCAGTAGGGAAAATTTAGGGCTTATTATTGGTGGAAATACGGTTAACAATTCCACAGTGGTGATGGTGTAACCGGCGTGCAATTGTCGCTATTGACACTGGAGCAGTACCAGGAACAGTGATGTTGTCGCGCAGTTGCCGCAGGGTGGTGGTTTTGTCCGCTAGCGCTGTTCGCAGTATTCGCCTATCGGTACAAGCTGACGTGCTTCTCCAGGCCCCAGAGCCTGGTCTTCTGGAATGTGTGCCTTCCTCTCGCCATTGCCTCCAACATTGGTCTACCATCCGAGCGTCCTGCGACACATAGACAGCAATCCGTCTGGTTGACCAACCAGCCTGGGAGAGGCCAATAATCCGACCTCGTTCAAAGTCCGTTAATTGCGTGAATGGTTGTCGTTGTCGTCGTCGCGGCATTGAGACCATTGTGCGGATTACAGTACGTTCATGAGACAGTTGCTTCCTCCCTACTGCATGGAACGTCTCGCACAGGTGTCAACTGATGAGCCTATACAGGCACCCGCACATCCTGTATCAACCCAAATGGTCATGTCCCGTGAGCATGCATCTAATAGTTTACTAGTCGGAGATAGACAAACCTCCCCACTAAATATGGATAAGGTCGGATAACTCCTTGTTGGTGGGGCAGTTTCATTGCAAAGCAGTGTATTAAGAGTTAGATATTAATTTAAGATAATAACTCCTTTTGATTAAAAAAATAGAAAAATAAAAAAATAAAATCTTAAAAACAATGATAATGAAAGTCACCAATGTAGAGAAATGCAATAATGAAGTGGGTATCCGGACAATTGCCACCCGGACAACCGCCACCCGGACAACCGCCACCCGGACAACCGCCACCCGGATAACTGCCACCTAGGACAATCGCCACCTAGGACAATCGCCACCTAGGACAATTGCCACCTAGGACAATTGCCACCTAGGACAATTGCCATCCAAAATGCTCCAGACAAGAGCTCTAATTTAATTAGAATGTTTTACTTTAGATTTTGAACTAAGTTCTAAACTGAAAACTTGAAATTTCAAATTACAATGCAAAATATGAAGAAAAAATTCTTTCACATAGAGGGTAATAGAGAGATTTAGTGACGAAAATGTTGAGGTAAATATAAATAAAGAAAATATTAATAATAAAAATTAAAATCTTTGAGAGGGGGGGGGGGGGAGCAGTGGCCTTAGTAAAAAACCTCACCATTTCTGTGATATTAAGAATGTACTGAATGGAATGTACTGAATGAAATAAATTTACTAATTTAAAAAATGTGCATTTTATGGAGATTCTAAAATGGTTTTTCCACATTAAATGAGAAATTGCGAATTTAACTAACTTGAATTTTCTGTCATTTCATCACAATTTATCCCTTTCGATTTTAACCAGCAATATCTCGTTTATTGTGGGAAAAACCTTAACTAATATTCTATTTTAGAATCTCCATTAAATACAAATTTTTTTTAATTAGTAAATTTATTTCATTTAGTACTATATTCATTAAAATTTACAATTTCACAACTTAAAAGTTTTTTCAAAATTTCATAATTTTCAATTTACACAATATGAAATACAATATGAAAAAAGAAAGTAAACTTTTTGTTAAGATTTACAATAAAACAAACTTTCGGAACCGTACTCTACACAAAAAATATATTTCAGTATCCGCTTTAAATTAAATTTTATTTTTAAATCTTAATAGAAATAATAAATAAACTTCATTGGTTTTAAATTACCCTTTTTTCTCTTATTTCTTTCTTTAAATATATCTAAAAAAATTATTCGCAATATGCTTTTAAGTATTATGCTTACAATATTCGTGCGGCAAATAATCAAATATTTCAAGGCTTTTTCATTTAATGCAATGTAGATATAACAAAAACTTTTTTAAAAAAATGAACTGACTTCATGGGCCAAACAGAGAACCTCCGTTTTTGAAGTCGGTAATAACGCATAAATACAAAACAACATGGTCAATCGCATGACCACTAAATAAGAAAATTTTTAATTTTACCTTCAAAATAAAAAAATTTTCTGCCATGATTTTTAAGTTTACAGGCATATTAAAATACCGGGTGGGCAAGAAATAACGTGAGGTGTTCAGAGCTCGCTAGCGGGAATTCAATTAGGCCAAACGCAGTACATTTTGGTGTATATACTTAGTGGAACATACAATTTCGATTTCTGCAAAAAAAAAAAAAAATAAATAGTATCAAAAGTCGTCATAGGGGGCGCTTATTTCAAGAAAAAATGAATACCTAATTGTCAAATGAACAAATACCGTACAAACCAACTTTAATAACAACAATAAACAATGTTTCATCTTTAATTACAAATGTGTTTCAATATGACCACCAGTGTGCTGTTC
>JAHWFO010008810.1:121357-183168 GCA_023313115.1 Rhysida immarginata
ACATTGTTTTTGTCCCTCACGCAAATTTTGGGAAAAGCTACAGACACAAATACACGGAGTGAATCAGTCGCAAAACATTGTTGCACATCATTCCAATTATGGGAATTAAAAGAAGAAAAAAACATTTCACATCTTATTCAAATAAACCAACAAATTCACGTGATATATTTTACAGTGCAAAAATCAGAGCAAACAAGCTCACTCAAGGGCCCACACCCTCACAAATCGTTCCCAAATAAATGACAGCAACCAAAGGTAAACAACTAATAAAACAACATGACATAAATCATATAATTAACTAATCAAACACAAAACACACAGACTACAGTCACATATGCCACCCTTTAAGAATAAAAAGAACCAAGTTCTTTAAACTGAGTCTACAGCCACACATTATTTCTTCCCATAATTAAGCGCACGGTAGTCTGTTTCCTCTAGTCAGCTAACATGCAGAACCCAAGCCACCGTGGCTTGCCACCAAGAGGACATGCCTCCCACAATTGAGGTGCTTCTCCAGTAGCCCTCTTGCGAGAACGTTTCTGCTCTGCATAACCTGTCTGATTGGTGATCGAACCGCGTGCACGCAGTCTGCTCTGCGACGCATCCCCCATGCACTCTTCACATGAGGTGGAGGGAGCATGAGCCTTACTCTTAATACCAGTTGACTCCTTAGTTGCTTCCTCACCCGTACATCCTTGCAAACTGCTTCCCGGTCCATCCACAGCCACTGGACCACCCCTTCCCTCGTATTCACATTCAGTCATGTGTCGACCATTGCTTTACTGGTAATCGTATCGTCTATATGTACAGCGATATCTCTCATTGCAGGCCTTTGTGCACCTTGCGCCAGGCCAAGTTCCCGTGGTAGACCCAAACACTGGCACCCTGCCCTTATGGACTATTTGAGTGTTGTGAAATCTAAGGCCTTTTACCTGACCCTGTTCTCTGGCAAAGACCGAGCCACCTTAAATGGACCAAAACAAATTTCACGTGATCTGCCCTTTCTGGAGATCATCACCCGAGCACCTAAGTGCATCGTCCGTTGCGTCTCGGATGTATCATCGTTCCCTGCTTCTCCCTTTCTGCCTTGTGCCCTCGCGGAACTCCCTGAGACAGGTTATTGTTAACCACATCCAAACTACTCTCTTCAGAATCTACCCCTTCGACCAAGGTGACGGCGGAACAAATAAAAGACACCCCATCCAAAAAGTCTGTACCCAGGATCCTGTTGTACGGCCTGTCTGCGAAGGAATGAAGCAAGAAATCACATTGGGGTAACGCCCTTCCCCGGATCTTCATGTCCAATGTGACTTCATGTTTGATGTGAATGCATCCATTATTTACCCCTCGCACCATCGTGTCAACCTCATGGATGCGAGCCTGCGGCATCTGACGTCAGAGCTCGTCGTCCAGGAAAGACACTTGTGATACAGTGTCCACAAGCATATCCATAAGCTTGCCCTGATCTGCACGCCCACTCGGTACAAACGGTCTTTCTCTCTCTTCAAGACAATGGTCCTGTTCTCTTGATATTGCTGAATAAAACAACCCTCTTTTTCAGAAAAAAATGTGTTGCATTACTTATTGAACTCTCCTCGTTTAAATATAAAAGAAGAAATTGAGTGAGTGAGTGAGTGAGTGAGTGAGTGATCAACGCACAGCCCAAACCATAAGGCCTAGAAACATGAAATTTTGTATAGAGGTTCTTTACAAAATGTAAATGAGCACTAAGAAGGGGTTTCTTGAAATTCAACCCCTAAGAGAGGAAAAGGGGGGTTGAAAGTTTGTTAACGCAGTAACTGGTGTTGCACTACATACCTAACATATTAACTTGTGTGCACTACAAATGTAACACATTTACTTGTGTGACACTAATTATATTAATCTCTTTTAGGGAGGGGGGTAACGAATTATTAACAACCAGTATAAATATGATTATGCAATGACAGGACATACTGTAGATAAGGCAGTGTTTATTGAGGAGGCTAAGGAATCACACGGGTCTCCCTTGAGCTCCCTAAAAATGTTTAGACGACTGGCGAAAGTTTGCCTGTTTGACAAAAAAAGAGACAGAACGAGTACTGATCAGTAAAATTTGCAACAGAAAGATAAAAAGCTCTCCGGGCATTGGAAACATCTGAACAATGGAAGCTCCGCTAGAGCAGGAGGGTATAAGAGCTTCTACGTCAAGGGCAAGGGCAATTTTAAAAGATAGGTCTAAAGTATTCAGTGATGCTCCCCGGGGGTGAAGATGAATAACATTTTAATCTGAGACAGAACAACAAGAGGGTAAGTTAAGTTCCGGGCAAAGTGTGGAATATAAGTAGGTTTATTATGAATGATGGTTCCATCCCACCTCTGAAATGGAATTATAAAACAAAATTGAATTTGTATCAATACGTAGAGTTCCTATTGTTGGGGCTTTTCTTAGAAGTTAACAATTTCTTGAAAATCTTTAAAATTGATCAGTAACTGGAGATAATGGAGAGTTAGCAAACTATTGAGAAAGAGTGAAAGATCACAGAGGACGCATTCCCTTCGTTCGAGTTACAGTTGATGACATAACCGATAATAAAGCATAGGTGTACACAACTCTTCAAACCAACGACCATATGGTGTTATGTCCTATAATAATCTCTCGAAGGATTATAATAATAATTCATATCTATCGAAATGCCAGCGAAGAAATGAATGAGTATTGGGCGGAGATGACAAAAAGTTATCCGGGGCATCGGAAACATCTGAACAACTGCTTCGTCTATAGATGGAGATTATAGATTTACTGAAAACAAATTTATTACTTAACTTCATGAGGTTGTTCTGTTTAACCTACAACTGTAATTATCTCGGGCACGCCGGCTGTCTCTGCTAGTCAACTAGTAAAACACATAACACACACTGACAACAGTCACAAATTTATTAAGGTTTCTTATGTTAAAATGTAAACCAAATAAACACTTGATTAGTCAATATTAAATTATCTCAATCTTACTGTTTTATATATATGGAGAAAATTTTACTTGAAAACAAAATTTAAAGGAAAAACAATAATTACAAAATTTATTGTTAGTAGATTATATTTCCAGACGATAATAATGAAAAAATTAAAAAAAAATTGCATCTCAGGCATATTTTAAAGATACTGTAATGGTGAAAAGGACCAAAAATGGCGGATTCTGTAGCAGACGGCAAAGTTTGCCGTACTTTGGTTATCTAGAGCTTTAGTAGTTGGGGGGGGCATGGCTAGAGCACTGACAAAGCCCCCGACTAGCTGGCTTTCGCGCTGATAAAATAGAAAATAAAAAATTCATTTATTTCACAAATAAAAAAGAATTAAGCCTATTTAATTTTATATCTGAGAGATTTTATATATTATATCTTGTTGAGAAGAATAAAGGTCACCCAAAATGAATAATTATAAAAAGTTTAATTTTTTCTAAAAATAAAAACATTAAACCATTTACTGTTTCTTATATTTACAAGTTTTAAATTCAATATTCTACACGACAAAAATATCAAAATAGATATTTAAAGTATTTAAAATAGAATCATCTTTGGAATCAAGCAAAGGATTCAAAATACAAATACTTTTAAATTATATAGTTAATTCATCTTTAAAATGTGTAATTAAGAATTTAATTGTAAAATTGCATCAATTCTTTTTATCAAAAATAAATTGAAGATCGTGTAATTACGGTAATACAATAAATATAAAATTTTTATACGCTGGAAGTTCATCCACCATTTAGATTTATTACGAACTTAATTTTGATAAAAACTTTTTGATGCAATTTAAATAAAGATTTTAGATTGATTGTTTTATTCATGTTATATTGCACTGTGTATATTTAGTTTTTAAAAAAGTCCTGTTTACAATACAAGGGGTTTTTAATTCAATTAAACTAAGTTAACTTTCGTCCTAATACAAAAACTCAATATTTAACTAATTAACTAATACAATAAGTTAACTTGTATTGTAAAGTGGACTTTTTTAAAAATATTTACACAATTTAGTTATTTATTTCGAAAATATTTGTATTGTTTTCTGATCGAATACAAATTTTCTAGACATTTTATAAATACTCGTATTTTAATAATTTGTATAAAACATCAATTTTGTTAGTTCTTAAACTTTAGAACATTGAATTTTAAAAATTAGTAAAATAACGCATTTAAAAACTAATGCTATATTTTACTAATATTTATAAGAAATAACTCAGACAAAATAAATAAGACAAAAGTTTAGCAATGAGATTAATTCTAATCTCTATTAAACACAAACTTCAAATTATACAGAAAAAAAGAAACATGATTATTTTATAGACATTATACTGATGAAGAATAACATTACTTCTCAATGCATTATTTACAACACTATTGACATGTTAGTTTGTTTGTGTTTTAATGTTTATCATTGTCACACGGAGACAAAAATTTATCAATGTTTAAATCTTGAGACAAAAGTTTAGCAATTGATATCAAAAAAAGTTAACCATAAGTTTCTAACACCTTTATTTTTTAGACCTGCCTGTATTCTACGTGGCATTGAATCAACCAGTTTTTTACACTTCTCTGCTGAGATAACACCAGGCATTCATGAAGTTTGTTTTAGAGGCTTCAGAGATGTTAGATGCGTCTTATCTTTTTTTTATTGTTCTCCAGATGTTTTCACTGCATTAAGATAAGGAGAATTCCCTGGCCATTCCAGAACACCAACATTGTGCTGCCACAGCCATTCCTTTGAAAATTTAGCTCTATGAGCTGGTGGTCCATCCTAAGGTATACACAATCATTTTCAGGAAAATAGAACTGCATTGTCAGAATTAGACGATCATCCACGATTTCTGTATACCGTATTTCTTCACATTAACATTGCCATCAATTAGGCAAAGGCCTCCGAGTCCTTCAGCAGTAAGAGAGCCACAAACCAGGAACTGATGAAGGAAATTTAACAGTTCCTGAAATGCATCCAGAAGATAACCCATCATGTTACTTACGAATGACAGTTTCTTTACCATCATTAATTGCACAGAATCGACACTCATCAGAAAATATAACTTGTTTCAATCCATTACATCCCATTCAGAATATTTTTTCACCACTGGACACCTTTCTTTTTCATTTTGGGTGTGAGTAAAATTTGTAGCCCAATTTCTTTATGCATCAAATCGTCCTTTTTGAAAAAAATTTTTTTCTTAATTATTTTACGCCATTCTCTTGTTATGTTCCTTGCTACCGGGTATTTCAAAAATGACCGGTATACCGGCATATTTGAAAAATCAATAAAAACTAAACGGGCAGCGATAGAAATACACCGTTTGTTGCAATATGCTTGGGACAACAGTAAATTTTCAGGCAGACAAACTTTCGAAATTAGTCCACGGTGTATTTCTGTCGCTGCCCGTTTAGATTTTTCAAATATACCGGTCATTTTTGAAACACCCGGTATATGCTTACGCATTCTGGATATAAAATGTTTCAGCATAGTCAAATTGCCCTTTGTTGTTTTTTGTGGACGTCCAGATCGTGTTGTACGTCAATAGTTCCTTCTTTTCTGAATTTTGAGAGGGTCCGGGAAACACTGGCTGGGTTAATCTGCAATTGCTTGCAATGTCCCATTGATTCATTTCTTTCTTGGATAAATAAATGACTGCCTGCTTAATCTGACTGGTCATTTGTTTTGCCTTAAGCATTCTGAGTCTTCATGCGTTCACTTAGGTACCAGTACCAGTTACGATATTAAAAACCAACCCATCACCCTTTCAATAAATGTAAAATCTCATTAATTTCCATGCGTTATTATAAAAAAACAGGATTTTACTCCCCACAAAACAGAAATTGTTAAACTTCTGTCTCAGAGTTTGCATATTGCTAAACTTTTGTCTCAGGGTGACAAGGATACATAATTGTTTTCCAGAACCTGCAGCTAAAATGCATTGAGAAGTAACAATGTTATTCTTAATCAGTATAATCCAATGACGTATATTAAAGATAGACTCCGAATCCTATTGTTGTAACTTGAAGCAAATTGGGAAGCTCCATGCCCAAAACTGTCATGGCCGAAAGTGAGTGAAGATTATGCAAAACACATGGCTAAACACAAGAGTAGCTGATTAATAATTCTTTCACACGCCGATCACGGAGTGATAAGTTTATCTTTTCGTTTACTTTGTATTTGAAGTATTTTATTATATTTTATAAACAATTTTTCGATCATGGTTTCAATTTCAATTTCGTTTCGATTGTCTTTCAGTAACGTATTTTCATTTTAGTTACGTATTTTTGATTTATTTTTGTGGAAAATGATTCCTGATCCTTTTTCTTGTCTGTGTGTACAATTGTACGCAGTTTAACTTTGAGGATTGGTTTTGAATTAATTATTCCCCAAGCCCAAAATGTTCAAAAACAAATCAGCCAGACAGCTAATTACTCCACGGCTCACTCCTGCCCAGAACTATCATGGCTCAATTTGCTTCACTTTTTGCCGCTGTTAACAATAGGATTCGGAGTCTATCTTTAATATACGTCATTGGTATAATCATAGTCTTTTAATCCCCTGCTCTGTGCACAGGCATTGAATTCTATTGTTTTAGTCCAACAATTGGATTGCTGTATTTACTGAAAAGTCGTTTTTTGCCCCCTCTCTTGAATGAATTTGGCTACAGCTCAAACATAATGCATTTTAACCATCGCACAACGTAACAAAACTGTCAGGTAATGTTACGTTTTGTTGCTGAACACGTAATAGTAGCTGACAGTTTTGTTACGTTGTGCGATCGTTAAAATGCATTGTTATGTTTGAGCTGTAGCCAAATTTATTCAAGAGAGGGGGCAAAAAAACGACTTTTCAATAAATACAGTAATCCAATTGTTGGACTAAAACAATGCTGTGCACAGACCAGGGGATTAAAAGACTATGGTATAATGTTTATAAAATAATTATTTTTGTGTTTTTCTGTAAAACTTGAAGTTTATGTTTGAGAAAGATCAAAATTAATCTCATTGCTAAACTTTTGTCTTGGAGTTGTACTACCTCAATGTTTCATTTTGGTTATTTGAATTTTATATTTGTAATTCGGAATAATGTCTGATCGATTAAGGGTAAATAAAGTTTCTTCATTTCGATAATTTTTTTATGTATAAAAACAATTTTTTCATATAAATTATATGACTTAAATTTTTCCTCAACATTCACTGCTTTTTGAATCATTTTAAATTGATTATTAACATTTTCAGAGTTACGAAAATCACATGGCAAAGCTGCAGGTGATGATGAAATCCGGTCTGAGATGTTAAAGGCCTTAAATCAGGATGGTATCCTGTGGCTGACTCGAGTGTGTCAGGTTGCTTGGATATCTGGACAGGCCCCTAAGCAATGGCAGACAGGAATTGTGATCCCTATCTTCAAAAAGGGAGATCAGAGAGATTGCAACAACTATCGAGGCATCTCTTTGCTCAGCATTCCTGGGAAAGTGTACGCTAAGTGTCTGGAGAAGAGAAGTCGGGAAATAGTCGACTCCAAACTGTCGGGGGAGCAGTGTGGTTTCCGACCTGGCCGAAGCACGACGGATCACATCTTTGCTCTAAGGCAAATCTTTTAGAAATCCTGGGAGTATGCAAAAGAGGTCTACGCTTGCTTTGTGGACCTCTAAAAAGCATATGACAGGGTTCCTCGGGAGAAGCTCTGGCAAGTGTTGCAAGAGTATGGAGTGGATGGGCAATTACTGGTTGCTATCATGTCTCTGTACGAAAGCTCTGAGATGTGTGTCCGGATAAATGGCATTAAGTCAAGACCGTTCACCGTGGGTGTTGGACTCCGTCAAGGGTGCGTACTGTCGCCCATCTTGTTCAATATCTTTATGGACTGGATAGACAGGGGCAGCCGAGGCGATGAGCGTGTTTGTGTGGGCGACTGCCTGGTGGAGAGGTTGCTCTTTGCGGACGACCTTGTCCTGCTTGGGTCTTCTCGCACGAACCTTCAGCATGCACTAGACCGGTTTGCAGCCAAATGTGAAGAAGCTGGGATGAAGATCAGTGTGGCTAAAACCGAAGTTCTGGTTCTTTCAAGACAGCCTGCTCAGTGCGCTCTCCATGTTAGGGGAGCCTCATTGAGACAGGTGGAGAAATTCAAGTACCTCGGGATTGCATTCACGAGTGATGGACGGCAGGAGAAAGAATTGGATGCTCGGATCGGTGCAGCAAGCTGTGTCAGACGTGAACTGTGGCGATCCGTGGTAACGAAACGAGAGCTGGGTAACAAAGCCAAGCTCTCCGTCTTCAAATTTATCTTTGTCCCCATTCTCACCTATGGTCATGAGGCTTGGGTAATGACCGAAAGAGTGCGATCGCGGGTACAAGCGGCCGAAATGAGATTCCTGAGAGGTGTGGCAGGTGTTACCCTACTAGATAGAGTGTACAGCAGCACAATAAGGGAATCTTTAGGTGTTGAGCCGCTACTTCTCCGCATTGAGAGATCTCAGTTGCGCTGGTATGGCCACGTGATACGGATGCCGCAAACTAGTCTTCCTAGGCAGTTGTTATTTTCCAAGCCGGTGGGTAAGAGACCAAGGGGTCGGCCTAGAACCAGGTGGCTAGACTACATGGAGAATCTGGGTTCGAGTCGCTTGGATATTACCAGGGAGGACATGCGCCTGATGGCGGAAGATCGCGATCGCTGGAGATCCTCCATAGGGCTGCTGCCCCCGCGACCCTAACGGATAAGCGGGTTTGAAAAGTAAGTAAGTAAGTAAGTACATTTTTATCGCCGAAACACGAATGGCGTCATGTAAGATGGGATCCCTTCACATCGATCCACGTGATCGAAATCGTAGGATCGGAGCTTGAAAAAGTTTGAACGATTCAAACTACTGCGACTAGCGATTAGTCGGCTCGACTTCAGTCGGGCCTTCGAGTCGGAACTTAGGGTGTGTTTCGATAGACTCACGGACCTCGCGATAGTAGGGTTTTCTCTCTCTGAATCGTTTCGATAGGGTTTCGTAAGGTGGTCTCGCCCGTTTAGATAGAACCGAGAACCTCACGAGAAGGGAGGCCTGGGCCCCACGAAACGGTCCGAGCTTTCGAGGTCGTACAGCTTTGTGAGAACCGATCCAGCTAGTTTAAGGATGGTGGTAGCCCGTTTCGATCGTATGAGTAGATCGGGTATTCTTGTATTCGCAGAGCTACAACGAGATAATACAACATGTTGATGTCTACTTTCAACAACGTCAGCAGTAAATTACAGTAAGTGTTGGAATTAAACAAGAAATAAACAGTAATAAACAAGAAATCTCTGATACAGCGCAGGAAGATAGCAAAAACCGAAAGTGAAACAGCGCCTGAACAAAGCGTTTCGATAGCATGATCGTCGCGATTCTCATTTTAGCTCACTGGCCACAGTTAACACGAGTTAGCTCTCGCTAGGTCCGTGAGTCTGTCGAAACATACCCTTAAAATCGGAGTAGGTAGAAAACGGGTTTCCATAGGCTCGACTCAATCGGATACGATTATCGTCGGATCGCGCCTAAAATCGGTGCTATGGGAACGAGCCTTAAATGGCATCGTCCGACGTGATTCGAACTCGACTTATTGCCTGAACCGATTATTGGCTCCTTCAATATTGCTTCCTTGCAATACATTAATCTCACTGGTGCTAGGCTATAGCATGTAATACAGGACGTTAGGATTATGTGTGGCACGGCAAATAAAATAGCAAAGAAAAACAGTTCATAGAAAAAGGTTTAATGCATCGAACTTTGCACGACTATGGTCAAACAATAATACATTTAGAATACAGAGTAACAATGCCGTTACTAAGTAACACGGTTGCTAAGCGCAGCAATAGCATGTGCGGGGAGCGCTCACGTTAAACAAAAGAAATGAGGAGACTGTAAATAAAAAAAATTATATACTTAACACCCCCCCCTCAATCGAACTATTCTTCTTTTGGAGTTTTAACTCCCATACCTCGGATGCATGTTTGCAGCTTTGATCCAGTGAGCGCTTTGGTTATAGCATCTGCAATCATATCTTCGGTACGGAGGTAATTTAAGTTGATTGGGTGATCGACCAGAGATTGACGCACAAAATGATACCTAAAGTCGATGTGTTTTGATTGACCGTGAAAGACTGGGTTTCGTGCAAGTTTTTCCGCTCCTTGGTTGTCATTGAAAAGGTGGACATGGCTGAGCCTTTCGAATCCAAGATGTTGTTGTTGAAAAGAAACAATCTGTTGAGATATATAGATTCCTTTACGGCATCAGAGAGGGCCATGTACTCAGCCTCAGTTGAAAATAGTGCGACTGTTCTTTGCTTTCTGCTTTCCCAGAATATGACGTTGCCTCCTAAGACAAAAGTGTATCCTGTTTAGGATCGGCGGTCCATCGTGCATCATCCCCAATCAGCATCTATGTAGCCTTGTAGTGATTGTCCTGTCCCTTTATAGATTAGAGAGAGGATCATGGTGCCCTTCAGATATCTGAGTACTCTCTTCGCCTGAGTCCAGTGGGATTTTCCATAGTCTGCGTTGAATTGACTCAGGTAGCTTGCAGCGTGAGCAATATCCGGACGTGTGCCTGTGGCGAGGTACATAAGGCCTCCAACGAGTTCGCGATAAGGCAATATGGCCTGTTTTTCTTTTTCAATAGCTTCTGTAGTAAGTTTGATTCTTGGGTTCAGTGGAGTGTTCACAGTTTTACAGTTTTCCATTCCGAACCTGTTGAGGAGGTCTTTGATATATCCTATTTGCGAAAGTCGGATATCTGTATCTTGAGCGTTCTTGCGTTGAGATATCTCGATTCCTAGGCAAAATTTTGCTTCACCTAAGTCCTTTATTGAAAATTCTTTACTGAAGGATTCTGGGAATCTTTTCAGTTTAATCAGAATTTTGGAGCCTGCAAAGATATCATCAACATAAATAAGTATAAATTTTCTTTTGCATCATCTGGGTACATACACGGGTCGACGCTTGTGGGTGTAAATTCAAGCTTACGGAGAGTGTTGTCAAGTTTAGAGTGCCATAATCTGCCTGATTGATTCAATCAATAAAGAGATCTTTTCAGTTTGCAGACATGATCTCCGCTGCGAATTTTGGATAGCATATCATGCGCCTTCTTTCTTAAATTAATATCCACTTCTCTTGATATCTCTTGGAAAGCATTTCTCTTGATATCTGGCATTTCCATGTATATGGTAGTGTCCATATGACCATTGAGATATGCTGTAGGGACAACTAGTTGTATAATTTTCATTTTGGTTTCTGCAGCCAACGCAGCTAGTGTTCTGAGTGAGTTGAGTCTGGCTACAGGGGCAAGGGTATCATGGTTATCGACTCCAGGTTGTTGAAAAAAGCCTTGAGCTACCACGCGTGCTTTTCTTCTTTCTAATGATCCGTCGACTCCATATTTGTTACGTAGGACTGTCCTGAATCCTATTGTTTTGTGGTCGGATCTTGGAACAAGTTCCCAAGTTTCATTCTGAACTAGACTCTTAATTTCAGAATACATGGCTTCCTTCCAGCTTTCGCTGTTAGGTCCATTCACAGCTTTATCAAACGGAATTTCCGAGATCAGCATTGTCGCTGGAACGTCTTCAGCGTTTTCAACTTCTGCATCTTCAGCATCTTCATCGGTGTCAATCGATGTTTCGTCCACTTTTGTGCTGGTGGGTTCCATTTGTGTAATGCGATTTCTTAAGTTATATTGCTTTGTAGGACGGCCTTTTTTTCGGATATTATCTTCTTGGGACGACCTGGAACTCGTTTAAGTTGTGGTTGTTGAGCATCCGTCTTGTCACTTTTCCCATTTTGATTTTCAAGTTTGATTTCCGGCGTGTATGTCCTTTTCATTAGAGGAGATTTCCACAAAATCAGTCAGATCAAAAATTGAATCTTCCAGTAGCGAAAATCGACCGGATTTAGTTGAATGTGAGATGAAATCTTCAAAGCTTTTTCGAGCGTTGAATTGATCAGAAAATTTTACATCTCGTGAGATGCACACCTTCATCTCGCTTGGGATCCACACTCTATATCCTTTTGATATGTTAGTGTATCCGATGAACGTTCCTTTCTTGGCTTTGGATCGAATTTCCCACGGTTAGGTGATTTTTCGAGTACGAACGCTTGACATCCGAAAGTCCGACAATGGCTAACAATGGGTTTGTGTCCGGTCCATAGCTCATATGGGGTATGATTTTTTAAAGTCGAGGATATGCATCGGTTTCGCACATAATTTGCCGTTGCAATCGCTTCCGCCCAAAATGTCGGAGGAAGTCCTGACTGAAGCTTCATGGACCTAGCGGCTTCGACAAGGGTGCTGTTACGTCGCTCGGCGACGCCAATCTGTTGTGGAGTATGTGGCACAGTTAAGCGTCTTGGAGTATCTTATCCATGGTGGAGTTGCAGTACTCTTTGCCGTTGTCGGATTGAAAAGCCTTAATCTTATGGCCTGTTTGGTCGTCTTGAATTCGACCAATTTCGAGAGAATTTCACTTTTGTTGGAGACGAAATAAACTTCACACCATTCACTGTAGTCATCTATCATGGTGACAAAATATCGTGCACCACCAAGAGATTGCGTTCTCATGGGTTCACAGACGTCAGAGAAAATGAGATCCAATGTTTGGGCCGATCTCCTCTTTCGAGTCTGGAAAGGAGCGAGTACAAATCTTGAATGAAGTGTTAGAAGATTTAGAGTCAAATTTTAGACCGATTGCGAGTCGCTTGTTGTTCATCGAGATTAGATCCTTGGAAATGAAGTGTCCCATGCGATCGTGCCATATATTGATATCATGACGTCTGTCATTAGTTGTTAGCGTGTGTTGGGTGCTTGCTCTCGTAGATAAAAGAGATCGCCATCACGATCTGCAATCAACTTGACGTTGTCATCTGGATCCTTTATGATTGCATTTTCCTTCGTGAATGTGACGCTGTATCCCCTATTTACGATTTTGACAACAGATAGCAGATTAGTTTTTAAGTGAGGAACAAGTAGGGCATTTTCCAACCTAATGGTTTTGCTAATATTATTTATCGAGGTGTTAATTTTTACACAACCTTTTGCAATAACATTTGTGTCACTTCCATCAGCTAGTTTGAGGTTGCTTTAGCATTCTCGGTGTTCCCAAATAGCTGTTTATCGTTACACAGATGTGATGTACTACTAATATCTAAGCACCATCTGCTAGATTCGTTCACTAAATTTACTCTATGGCTTGTTTGCAGACTAACCTCAGTGGTGAAGTATGCCTCCTCAGTAGTGTTTGCTTTCTGCCCATCCTTTTTCTTTTTGACTTAACAGTCTACTGTTTTATGTCGTAGTTTTTACAGTAGTTGCACTTGAATTTGGTTTTTGGCTTACCGCTGGGGTTGGAGGAGCCGGAAGCGTTTCTTGAACACTTGTTGTTTTGTATATAGCGCACCGTGTTTGAGATCCTCATTGATGAATTGACTAGCTTCGATTATTTTCGTTTTCAGACCTTCAGCATTGGGAAGCGTATCACGTGATTCGATTGCTCTTCGAAAGATCTCGAAGCTTGCAGGCAGGCTTTGTAAGAGCATTAGAGACAGCAGCTTCTCGTTATTATCAACGTCCATTGTTTCCAGCTTGTCGACTATTTTGAAGAATTGCGCCATATGTATTCTTAAATCGTCTCCCTTTTGCATCTTCTTTTGTAGAAGTTGTTTCAGAAGTGTGGCCATTTGTGCGGGTCCTTTTGGGGCATACACGGATTCTATTTGTTGCCAGACTTGTCGTGACGTATCGCATCCACGGACGTGTTTGAGCTCGGATGGGCTCATCGATAGAAGGATGTCTGAAAGAGCCTTTAAATCCTGTCTTTTCCATTCGGTGTGCGCGGCTACTTGAGGTGCAATTGGATTTTCCGGAAGTTCGGCCTCTGGAATTTTTCCTGATACATAGTCCCACATGTCGTTTTTAATCAGTAGAGCTTGTGCGTGGATTCTCCAGGTATCAAAATTGTCTTTATTGAGCACTTCCAGGCGGGTGGAACTTATTGTGTTAGATTGAGCCATAATTACCTTTACAATTTATCACCAGCGTGGTAGAACGATGGCTTCGTGCTTGTCCGTCAACGTTCGGCGATTAAACTTTGCCTTTTGCTATTTTATCCTAGCCGTGATGTTCACTGCGCAGTGGTGGCATGTACTGGTCCCATAACCTGTAAGGATTACGTGTGGCACGGCAAATAAAATAGCATAGAATACAGTTCATAGAAAAAGGTTTAACGCATCGAACTTTCCACGACTATGGTCAAAGAATAATAGATTTAGAATACAGAGTAACAATGCCGTTACTAAGTAACACGGTTGCTAAGTGCAACAATAAATAGCATGTGCGGGGAGCGCTCACGTTAAACAAAAGAAATGAGGAGATTGTAAATAAAATAAGTTATATACTTAACATAATACGTATATCAAAGAATTTGGAATGATGTATCATGAATGAGTATAACGAGAAATTAATGACAGCCGAAATTGGATCAATGGTAAGTATTTTAATTATACCTTTATGATACCATTGGAAACTTTCAATGCTAAGATATCGCATGTAATTCTTAACAGTATCAATAGTTAATTTCTGTTAGGCATATTGTTATCAATAGATAGTAGCTAATTGCTCGCTTCGACAGTATATACATGCTTACATAGAAACCGTTTGACAATAGATTATGATGAAATAATAGACCCTTACACAGAGCGCTTCAACAATTGACGCATCCTTTTCTAACCCTAACAACGAAAGGCTTCTTTAGAAAACAAATGCTTTTCTTTTTTTTTTTATCCTCGAATACCTTAAAATCCTGGGCATTTCGGTTGCCTGACTTGTTGATATGATAACGCATTTTCGCTTAATGAGTTATGAGGCGTTTTGCCGTTTCTTTTCTTGTTTTGTTTTCCGGCCTTGCATCAAAACTTGATAGTCATGTGGCAGTTGCTAATTTAAAGAAAATTTATTCATAAGTTCTTAACACTTAAACAATATCTGAGAAAAACAAATTAACCTTGTCTTGTCTTTGATTTATACATGTACTAACAATATCAGAAAACTAAATGTCTATTTAGTTGTTAGTTTATATTGCTCTTTTATCTTACTCTTCTGATTAAATAGTGATTAATCTTTATATGAGAAAATAATAAATTCGCATTACCGATATTAATTTTGATTGATTGGAATGTCATAGAAAAATTTACTTTAAATATCAATCTTACACGTGAAAATAATGATATCATCCCTTGGCTTATCTAATTTTACCTCTCCCATTTAAGTAACAAAATCGGTTTTTCCACTACAAAAGTTATCAACGATTTCCTCATTACCTCTTAAACAAGACCTCATTCCACGGCAACTAAGGACGACCTAGAAATTTTTTACGTTTTCAGAGAACGACTAACGTTGGGATGTCTATCACCTATGTTAAGGTCTCTCGAATCAATTCGAACAATTCATTTTTGATAAGTCGACACGAATTAAATGATAAAATATCACCTTCTGTCATTATAAGATTACAGAACACCTTCGTTTATCGTAATGATGATTTAAATTTTGAATCAACATATTTAAACGTAATTTAAACACAGGAAAGGGAAGGTTTACATCAGAAAAAATAAATAATGCATATCTGTTAAATTAATAACAAATGCTTTTTTTTCAATTACATATACCAGGTGTCCGAAACTGAGCGACGATTTAAAAAAATCAATTAACAAAAAACGGAAGGCGACAGAAATGTACGGTTTGCTGCGTTCTACTTAGGAAACCAGGGAATTTATTCACACCAAGTTTCAAAATTGGTTACAAATTAGTTTTATTTTTCCTTTAGCTCAGAGAACTATAGAAAATAGATGCCTGATTTAATTTAGAAAATAAAATACTGTAAGATCAAAAGTGCCCGGAACCCCCGATCTGTGAGAATAGAATCTATTATTACTCTGTGGCTAAGCCATGAATTCCTCCATGGATGTCGCAATGCGACTCCCATATGTAAGAAAGGACGCAGACCAGTGGCTAGATGTCATTGCTCAAATCAAGAGGAAAACGCGAGATAAATGATTGGACCTATACAGTAAAATGAATTTAAGCATTATTAAATATTAGGTTGGTGCAAAATTAATGACCGATTGCATTTTGTAGATGTAGGCGAATTGGTATGCAAATTATTTCTTGACTAATACAGCCATGTGACACATTATGTTAAAGCCGTAGTTCTTCTCTTTGAGCTGAGGCTAAAAACTTGTTCAAACGCCTTACGTTGCGAAAGATTAAGCCTGTTTTACAATTAAATCGCCCGTATTAGCCCCAGCGGATCCACCAAGAAAACGTATACTAATATGTCCGCTCGCGAAGCGGGCGATTTAACAACTTTCCGTTTCCATTTCACAATTAAATTCGCGGCCGCATTAACTGTCTTCTGATTGGTTTAATTCCCTAACGAGATCGACGTCACACAAAATGGCGTCTCGCAGCGATCTTCGTTGCATTCATAGGCGAAGGCTGTTTTTGACAGCAGTATTTTTAAAATTACATTCCCAAATGCCAATTTCACATCGACAGTGTGTAAGCTCTATATGGCAAGAAAGATGTGCCAAAACTTGACGTTTTCTGATTGATTGAAGCAGTTGTGGATCCGTTTGAATTGAAAATCCGCCCACAAAGCAGTTGCGGAATCCGCTAAATTTCAGAACCAGCTTGAATTGAAAATTCCGCCCGCAAAGCAGTTGCGGAGAGCAATGTGGGCGAATTCCACTATAAGCCTGATCGAGGGCGAAAATCGAGGGTCATCCAAATCGAGAGAAAACGTGCCCACGGGTCGGCAGCAGCCAGCTACGAATGCCTGCATCGCTCCCGCGTCGACTGGGAGGCGAATTTCGTTTTTGCAACCAAGGATAAGCAATATACCTCATAAGCAACCAATAGAAGGACGCTTTTCCGCGTGACATCACCACAAAGCATGTGCTGCCCGTTCATTCACTTCGCTGCCTCGCTCGCTCGCTCGCTACGACTCATGCCATTCGAGAAACGAAAGTTGTTTAATCAAAATACTCACGTTAATAGGTATAATCAGAGATCGATGAAGGAGGGGGGGGGGGGGGTTATAATTATACCTATATTCACGTGAGTAGGTATAATACCCACCCTTCATCTGTTCTTGGTGTAATGATATGAATGCGGGTTATTAAACGTTAATGTGGACAAGAGGTTGTGTTTTCTTCTGTGTCTTTTTATTTACCCACAGTTACTCGGTTTCTCCAAAAATACTCACGTACAAAACTGCTTTTACAAAACATTTTGAAAGTCAGACTGTAGAGAAATCTTAGGCATAAAAAAACAAGATACTTCATATTAAAGAAATTCAATTGAAAACAGTTTCATCAGCTTCATATGGAAATTATGCATACATAATACAGGGCGAGTCAAATGTCTGTTACCACCCATACGATTTCAAAACGAGTGGAGATACAACAAATCTATTAAGAAGAGGAATAAATACATCACATAAAGAAGTGGGAATATACTGTGGATAAAGACATGATGCAAAAAAGATGAACCTCTTGTCCACAAACGTTTTAATGGGCGAATACGTTTGTGGACAAGAGGTTCGTCTTTTTTGCATCACATCACAATAAAACAAACGAGGCCCTTCGGTCATTTTATTCAAGGACCTTCGTCAGGTATAATACCTTTATGAAAGTATTAACTAATATATTTCATCAGTAAAGGTTTAAAGAATATAAATTTACTAGCTGAATACCCGGCATCGCTCGGAGAAAAAATTATTTTTTTTCATATTTATGTATAAAGGGTGGTGTACAAACTTGGCGGGGGGTGATAGAGGGATCAAATCTAAGTAACATATCCCTCTTTCATTTGTTTCTCTGGGTATTGTTTTTGAGATAAAAAATGTTGGACGTCGCGTAGACGTAATATGCCACTCAGCCCGTATTTCTAAAACACGTCAAAATCATGATCAATCATGTAATAAAAAGAACAAAAACACATTCCATACAGTACAATAATGTGACTTGTTTTTTATGAAATATGACTTGTGGCAAGCCGATCGATGAGACAACGAGGCCACGGCCACCCCGATGACAGTCTTTAACCGGACTCGGCTACCACCACAATGGCAGTGAAACAGGCCTTAACCTTCGAGCATGAAAATAGATAGAGGCGGCATAGCCTCTTGTTCTATGGCACCAGAGTTAGGTCACATGACTTAGGCATCTTGATACCCCTACACACTAATCGGCCAAGCCTTAGGTGTGATATGATAAAAAGGTTGTTCCTTCTAGCATAGAAATAGAAGGGGTAGGGTTTATTTCGCATGGCATAATAGATCTTTGAGCATAAAAATAGAGGCAGAAACGAAATGGTATACTCTTGTTCAGCTTATGGTTGCACGCAAAAATATGAGAAAAATATATAAAGTCCTTAACGTGTATTAACTTATTTACAGAATTAGATGTAAATTCCATGAAATAAATTAATAAAGCATATAAATAAATAGTTCAAAATAATCATTCCAATTATGGCCTGTAAAATCGTTTTTGAACTATTTATTTATATGCTTAATATTATTTCATGGGATTTTTACTAAATATACAAGAGAATATACATCTAATTTCCATTATATTTAACTAAAATAATTATTTACAGAATGTATATGTTAAATTTTAACATGTATTAAATGGGTTAATAGTAAAAATTTAATTTTAAATAGGTTCTTATTAATATCATTATAACATTTATTTTGTATTTTTTTCGAAATTTAAAAAAAAATATTACTTTTTTTTTTTTTATTTTTTGAGATTAAGCAATTTTTTCTTGTTTTTTTCATTTTTTTTATTTTAATATTTTTATTAGAATTTTTGTTGAACATTTTGTACTTTTGGATTAGATGATTATATTTTGTATCATTTTTTTATTAATTTTTTTATTTGTATAAAATTTGTGAATTAAATTAAAATAAATATTTACATAAAAATAGGCCACATTATTAAAAAAAATTACAAAAATTTTTTGTTCTGAACCGATCATAAACCCCGGAATATCGTACATTCTCATTTTTAAATATAAAATAACGTAATAATCACGGTTAATAAGAAATAATGTTGTAAAGTATCATTAATTATCATTAAATAATAGGCAAACTGCATGTAAAAATGAGTGGGATCAGTAACATAATCGAATAAAGCTAAAATATTATGTAATCACAAGTCAATCATATGCCAACAAGGGAATGTTTTATCCTATCACAGCTGATCCACAAGGCGATTGATTTTGGTGCCACTGGCTTCCCCTTGCCATGAATAGGGTGCCGCCTCTATCTATTTTCATGCTCGAAGGCCTTAACCGTCGCCGTGACTCAGCGGCTTTAGGCGGACACCAATGTGGCAATCCCGGACGCTGTACAAATGTAGGCAGAAACGAAAATGCAGGCTCAAAGAGAATTGACAATCCGTAGAAATTAACTGTATATGTTTGTTTGTTTGTTTGGTATTAACGTCCTTTTCAACTGCCATGGTCATTTCAGGACGGCGTTATAGGGGCAGCAAATTTTGCCTCGCAAGGGTTCTCTATGTGCAACCGGCAAACGACTACACGGGACCAACGGCTTCACTTCCCTTCCGAAGAAAGTGCGTGATCTCGGGAGTTTCCCCCTGAAAATATCCTCGTCGTCCTCGGCCGGGGTCGAACCCGCGTCCTCGGGCATCAGAGGCGATCACGCAACCACTAAGTCCACCGAGGCCGATAAATTAACTGTATAATCATCACCAGTTACAAGTTCCTAATGAATTTTATATTGTTTTCGCAAGGAATTGCCTTGTGGAAAACTTACATATGTAGAAGTATGCCATCATAATTTCATGTGAAATTCTTGAAGCTCACTCTCTTTTGTCGCCGAACGCAGCTGAAGAAGTCGATTTATTAAATGTGCTCTTCTCACAATGTCGAACGCACTTCTCCCTTGACGAACAACGCACCCCAGCGCTCGTTTCAAAAACGGTGAGCGAGCGACTTTGCTCGCTGCTTGCCAGGCTACACGAATATCGTTTCGCTGCCATACGGTGTAGGTGCACGAGTTTTTGGTGCACACAAGCCTTTACGCCATGGGAAGGTAAATCTCAAGCTGAAGGTCTTCTGTGTCATTGTCTTGAACCAGGACTTCTCCAGAACAATTTGTTTTCGATTAGTGGACATGGTTGAGAAGGGGAGGGGGGACGGGAGGTCGCTGATTCTCTGCAATGTCTGTCCTCCCATTAACGAAGATGTTAAGAATAAATGCAAATCTGTTGTCACGTTTTGATGTAATGTTCTTCCATGCATAACCACTCACAGATAATGAATTTTGTCGGGTGCCTCTGACAAAAGTACGCACTTAACTCTGTCTATTCTTTCACTCTTATTTGTGAGCCTTAACAAAAGAAAGTGGGTTAATCCATCATGTAATCGGTGGAGTCGGTTTGCGTGAAACAGAGTTTACAAATGCCCAGTGCATTACACTATTTCCTGTAAAGAACTTTGCAAAAGCGTGTTCGTACACATTTGAAAGGACCAGAACCTCGGTTTTAGCCACACTGATCTTCATCCCAGCTTCTTCACATTTGGCTGCAAACCGGTCTAGTGCATGCTGAAGGTTCGTGCGAGAAGACCCAAGGAGGACAAGGTCTTCAGCAAAGAGCAACCTCTCCACCAGGCAGTCGCCCACACAAACACGTTCATCGCCTCGGCTGCCCCTGTCTATCCAGTCCATAAAGATAATGAACAAGAGGGGCGACAGTACGCACCCTTGGCGGAGTCCAACACCCACGGTGAACGGTCTTGACTTAATGCCATTTATCCGGACACACATCTCAGAGCTTTCGTACAGAGACATAATAGCAACCAGTAATTGCCCATCCACTCCATACTATTGCAACACTTGCCAGAGCTTCTCCTGAGAAACTCTGTCATATGCTTTTTCGACGTCCACAAAGCAAGCGTAGACCTCTTTTGCATACTCCCAGGATTTCTCAAAGATTTGCCTTAGAGCAAAGATGTGATCCGTCGTGCTTCGGCCAGGTCGGAAACCACACTGCTCCCCCGACAGTTTGGAGTCGACTATTTCCCGACTTCTCTACTCCAGACACTTAGCGTACACTTTCCCAGGAATGCTTAGCAAAGAGATGCCTCGATAGTTGGTGCAATCTCTCTGATCTCCCTTTTTGAAGATAGGGATCACAATTCCTGTCTGCCATTGCTTAGGGGCCTGTCCAGATATCCAAGCAACCTGACACACTCGAGTCAGCCACAGGATAGCATCCTGATTTAAGGCCTTTAACATCTCGGACCGGATTTCATCATCACCTGCAGCTTTGCCTATCTGACTTCTGTTTCAGTGATACTACCGTGACTATTCTCCGCTCTAAGGTGCTCCTCATGTGCCTCAGTTGTTGCTTTCACCAGATTAAGAAGAGATGCAAAGTATTCCATCCATCTATGCAATACGCTCTCCTCCGTTTTCAGAAGCCTCCCATCTGAACTCTTAAGAGTTTTTGATGAAAGAGACTTCTTTCCACGGAGGCGGCGCACGGTCTGTCAGAACACCTTGTTTGCCGAACCATATTCTGCCTCCAATTTCTCCACGAACTTCTCCCAGGCCTTGGCTTTAGCTGTTGATAATGTCTTTGCTGCTGCTTTTCGCGCCTCAGTGTATCGCAATCGACTCGAAGTTGACTTATTTGCAAGCCATAGCAAATAGGCTTCCTTCTTTGCCTTGACAGCTTGTTGGACTTCACCGTTCCACCATGTAGTCCTTTTCTCACCGCCCTGCGCCACACTCAGCCGCTTACGACCACAGCACAATGCAGCAGAAGTAATCACAGCAGTTTTAAACAACTGCCACTCCTCTTCAAGAGTACCACGATCACTGGGTAGTTCTTTGAAACTTGAAGATATGTTATCTGCAAAGGTCTTCCTCACAGCTCTATCCTCCAATGCCTCCCACTTGATGCGCCAAGTTTGTCTGAACCTAGTACTTCGCTTGGTTGGCATGGATTCAGAGAACCGCAAAGTGCAGACAACAAGGTGGTGATCAGTTGATAGTCCTGCCCCTCTTCTCACACGAGTATCCAACACTGATTGGAATAAGTCGGCTGAAACGATTACAAAATCAATCAGTGACTTCTGGTCCATTGCATCCCTGTACCAGGTATACTTATGAACATCCCTGTGCTGGAAGAAGGTGTTTGTGATGGAAAGTCCATTGTTGCAACAGAGATCCAACAAGCACCTCCCATTCGCATTTAAATCGGTTCACAATTCCTCCCAATCACGCCTTTCCACGTTTGGTCATCAGCCCCTACGTGTGCATTGAAGTCGTCCATCAGGATGATAGAATCTGCACTCCCTCTCCTGCTAAGAGCAGCATCAACTTCATCTAGAAAAAGTGGGTACTCTGTGACTGCATTCGGAGCATGTGCAACGAATAGAGAGAGAGAGACTGTTTCCCTATCTGAAGCCTCAGGAGACACAGCCTTCCACCTAAAGGGGTCCAATCTGCAACATAATCTGCCAGCCGGGGACTTGAAAAGCTTCCACCCTCCTTCTAAGTCCATTAAGTTCTAGATGATATTCATATATCGTCCTGATACACTTGAATACCTCTTCCAACCTTCTCATACAGAGTGTTCAGTAAATACTGTTGAGAGATGTGTGACGAGTTCCTTCCACCTTGAGGTAGTCTGGTCATCTGTTACTTACCCCAAGTGTCTGGAATGGGAAACAGTTCTTGAGGGTTGCATTTAAGGGGATCTGAAAATATCCGTTATTGAGGTCTAAAACAGAAAAATACTTATGACCATGCAACTCCTCAAGCATCTCTTTGATTATGGGCATAGGATGATCAACCGGTTCCGTTACTTGATTGATCTTTCGCAGATCCAACGCGAATCGGATTTCTCCACTTTTTTTTGGAATCACATGTACTGGCGAATTCCATGGACTTGCATTCCTTTCAATTATTCCTGCCTTCTCAAATTCAGTTAATTTAACAAAATATGCATCCTTATAAATGTGTGCGATTCTATATTGCTTAGTGAAAACCACTCTTTGCTGGTTAATGGTAAAATCAGCTTCAAAGTCATTAACACCCTTCACTTTTGTCACATCATCTGAGAAACAGTCTGCAAACTCAGACAATAGCTGTTTCAATGCCCTCTTATCAGAATCATTAATATCTCCAATAGACAACTTATTAACCGGTGTTATAATTTCCACCACTCCACACTGTGGTAAAGAATAGTAACCCAAAATGAAGAGAACCACTAACAGGACTTCTAACTTAACACAACTGAAACTACATAGTCTCATGACTTCATATTTGAACACAGATCCAATTTATCGTTTTGGGAAGTATCCCAGCGGTGCCTCCAATGTGGTATCCCAGCCAAGGGGAGACTTATAATAAACCTCTGGGGGATAACAGGTAAGATCCTGGATCCTAACTTCTGTGTTCCAATGACTTCAATAAACACATTATGCTCACTCAAAGTATTTATTTAAGAGTTTGATATATATCATACATACACACCTCAGTGTTTGACTTGATATTCCAATAGTGTTAATCGTTGGCAATGCCTTTCCACACCCACAGAACCCTACTTAATCTATATTACTAAATGTTCTGTACAGTGAAGACTATCAAAATCACTTTAATCTATCAGCATACATCCACAGTTCCTTTCCTGACATCAAAGTTCGTTGCTACTGGGAACACACGACGTTCTGAGAGATCCTCTTTAAATACTTAAAAATATGGCATTGACAACACAATATCCAATATGCAATTAATGTACAATCTAATTCAGTAATTGATATAATACAATACGCAATAAGATCATACCAGAACACGTCTTCTTCAAGAACTTCGTATAGTTCCTGCATCCAACTCAAACATATCTTTAACTATGCCAATAGTTGTACTTAAGTAATTCCATATCTGGGATAGAAAACTACAATATGTTTCTTTAAAACACTTCCAGGAACTCAATGGAACTTAAAACCAACCAGCCACCAGAATCCATCATGGCTGACCATATTCCATCCACAACTTAACAGCCAGATCGCTTATTGCCATCTTTCCCCTGGAACCTCAGTGCCAAAACTATAAAACTAACTAGAATATCTCTCAACAATCTCCCTATCATCTAGCACTGTTAAAGAAAGGCATTGTCAAGAGCAAAAAAACAATTAACAAAAACACATTGTTTTAACATAAAAATTCAGATAACTGACAACTAAAAACAATGCCACTCATATTAAACTTGAGGTGAAACATAAAAATTAAATAATAGGAAACAAAAGACAGGCATAAGCCTGTGAGGGCTAAACTAGCCATCGCAATTGTCTGAACTAGGAGTATATTACATAGTAAGCAACAAAAAAAAAAAAACGAAAAAATTTATGAAACCCAGTAATCTGGGAAGATGACATTGTCAATGTCATCAAAATTGGCATCAAGGATATGTCTTGGATTACGGTGCCTTTTTCTATGTAGAAAATATTTTAGAATGCCAGAGACTAGATCATTATCATGATTCGCCATACTAGGCAGCACGGTTTTCATGAGCTCTTGAACATATTTCCCGACATGGGTGATATCGAAATCATTATGAATGGAGTAATTGCGAGCAATTCTCCTATCTAATTGGGCAATAGTCCTTAGGGTAATGTTCTGGAAAGTTTGAAGTTCCTTCCATCTTGACTTGCAAATCGTTGTCCAGACGGGTATGCCATATTGCAAGATGACACGAACAATTATTTTGTATAACAGTTAGTTTGTTATGAACACTGAGGGCACTGTTACGACCCAACAGAGCAATTAGGCTAAACTTTGCTTTTTTGGCCTTGTTCATCGCATAAGTCACATGCATATTCATGATAGTTTTGAATCAATAACAACGCCAAGGTGTCTATAATTATCAACCCATTCCAAGTATTTGCCATATAACTTTTACGATTCATATCCTTATAAATTCCGATTTTTCTGCTTGTTAATCACTCACTGATGAAGGGAGCATAGCCCCCGAAATGTACATCTGAGGCATTAAAATTATTTTTGTGGATTTGTGGTTCTATGTCGTCGTTTGGTTGATAATTGTGTCCACAGTTTCTTGGCTTATTTCTTTCTCGTACGCCGCACCATGTCACAGGATTGCCAATTCATCGGTAGAGAACCAGAATATTAGAGTACATTGTTTTTTAAAGTTAATTTGCTGATGAAATCTACGAAAGCTAACTTGTGGTTCCTCTTGCAATGCAAGAATTGAAGAGTTTTTCCTCACTTAATTTTGATTTAAGATTACTAGCCCATTTACCTAAAAAAATCAAATTCGCAACGAGACTCTCTTATTTGTGCATCAACAGTTTGTTCACCAAATTGAGTAACTTAGAAGTGGAAGGCTAACATTAAATTTCGTACTGAATTGCTTGTAATTTACGATGTAAATTTCCATAAAATTGGCTCGAAATATGAATCGCTAAAAGTAAAACTGGACAAGTTAATCCCAAAGAAAACTTAGCCCCCCATGGGCATGAGGTGGGAAGTTGTGTACAACAAGTAGTGATTTTTCGCTTAGTGAGAAAGAAGTGCTGTAAAAAGGGTTGAAGTTAAACGGAAGGCAACTGGTGTTCAAAATGGAAAACAATTCTCAGATTGTTACAAACAGTCGTTATTAAGGAATGCTGCAGAATACAAAAAGGAGAGTTAACATATCCAATACCTGGCAAACCTCAAGAAAAAAACCTGTTATGTAGCTAAAACATGATAAAGCCAATCCAGGGAAAGATGGAGTAGGCGTGGCTCAGCGTTGATATCGATTAATCATGTCAGACAATCGACGCGCATGGAATTATGGGTTTTCTTCATTATCTACGCAGGCGTCAATCCATTCATAACGTGTAGTGATCAGCGATCATAATGGCCATTTCATCTGCAACACCTAACACTTTTGGAAATCGACGACAAACTCTTTATAGCCAAGCTAGGGAGATTGTGTGTAGAATTATTTTGTTATTTTAAACTTAACGATTCTACGTTAATAGATGAAACATCTAAAGCAACACAAGTTTCAACGACGTCCGTTCGAAAAATCGTTCAGACATTAAAAGGCCATTTTAATAGGAAATTAACGAAAGAGGCCAGAACCTTTGTTTTTAAATTTTTATTGAAATATTTGTAGTAAATAAATATTTAATTGCAATTTATTTTTAAAACTTTTAATTCTAATTCATTAAAAAAAATAACAAAAGAAGTGAAACATTTATTAAAGAATAAAATAATATCGATACATTGACTTCAATTTTATCGCTTACAGTTTCAAATAAAATAAAAAAAAATGAAATAACATTTTAATTAACCATATATAATTTATATTAACATGATATGATAGAGCTTTTTTTAAGTGTATTATTAAATTAAAAATTTTTTTAAAATTTATTATGCGGTGTAAGTAATTTCAATACGAAATAAAAACCAAAAATATCGTTAAAACGCTTCACACATAAGACTTGTAAACCAGGAATGATTAATCGCATGATGAAACCTTTATCTGATTGGCCAATTCAAAATTCATAAGCTCCGCCCACTCCATCTTTCCCTGGACGAACTATAATTATTCTGGACAAACATGAATATATTACAAGTGTGCAGAGGCTGCTGGATGAAAGGCCCTATGAGAAATTGGCGAAGAACCCAGTACCAGTCCTCCACAGGAAGACGAAAGAACGTGTCAATAAGTGTATGTTTTTCTTCAAGGATATCTCTTCACGTTCTTTGTTACCAATCAACCTTGTAGCCCCTAGACTATACTGTATGCCAAAAACTCAAAAAAATAGAAGCAAGTGGAGACCAATTGTAGACTGTTAAGATTCACCCATACATAGATAGTTTATGCTAACAACTTATCTTGGACCGTTGAATCCAGGTATTTTTAGGAAATGTTTGGATCTGCTGTGCTACCAAATAAGCTAAGTGATAACCGCGGCGTGGCTCGGAATTTTTTTTTTGAAATAAATTTTGAAATATCTTAAAAATAAACACGTAAAAACGCTTAGAATTAATACAGTAAAAATTCGTAATGAAAATTTGAAAAAAAATTTTTAAAGGCTCACAATGGATGGCACTGCTAGTCTAAATAATTTCTTACTTACGTAATCTTACTTTAGATGTACACTTGATGTTGTTGCAATTCCCTTTCTTCTCTCGATGTCTTGAATCATAACTTGGCCATTCATCTCTTTGTGTAGTCTAGCTGTCACGTATAGATTTAGATTAACGCAGTGGATTACGTAAAGATAAAACACTCTGAACAGGGTAGATATAAATCCATAAAGATAGTTTATTTTAATATAAATAAATGCCACCATCTTAAAGGGGCAGCACGATATATTGGTATCGTTCAAATAAATAATGAGCAAATGAAAGGTAAGCTACAATTGAATTATTATTTATAATCATTTATAGCTTCTTATAAATGGAATTGTTGCGACAGGGACGTCAACGAATTGGATATGATATCAATTAAGGCTGCCTCGCTACCTTTACTTGGATAGCAGCGACGCTGATGCGTTTGTCATCGAGAAGGCCTATGGATTAATATAAAAACAATATGTTAGCATCTTCTCAGCAAGATATGCGTTTGGTGGAACTTGGGCGAGCTTTATTGCGAGAGAGAAAGGAATTAGACTTACCTCGTATGGAATCGGGTACACACAGCCGAGTCCTTCTCGGATATATGTGGATAAACCCCACGGGGCTATGATGGTTTCCTGTTGCAGCGGGCCTTGCTCCTCGTTGCACCTCTCGCTTCCTTCGGGCACCAGGTTGGCGAAGGACGTTACACCTTGAACGGTTACACAGTAACGTAATTGCAGGGACACTTGTAAACTCACTTCCACGTGGCCGGGAACGTAGGTGATGCACGCCGAAATTTGGAAGAGTACTTCCAGCTGTTGCGAAGAGGAAAATGGCAACCCGTTGCTTGCTCTTCCTCGTACAGTTCTTAGACAAAAGTTTATTTCACTGGCGGCCGTTTCACTCCATTCCTCGTGATGGCGACGTTGGTCTCGTCCTCTGCAGTTGCTATTCTCCGTCGGAGGCCTGTCCTCCGAGAGTCGGATACTCCTGTGGTGGAATAACGAGAAAAGGAATTATCGCAGCTCTGGTTCGCAGACGCACTCCTTTCCGTTCGTTTTCTTCGCTTCGAACCATGTGCAGACGCGAAGGCAGAGAACTCTTTACTATTCTTCGGAAACGCTGCCTCATTTGTGTCTTCAGCGAAAATATCAGCTGGAGACGCGGCAGATCCAATATGCATCTGTCTCTTCTTCTTGCTTCAATTCCCTTCAAATCTCCGGGGTCTAATCCCCACCTTACTCTCGCTCGCTCTCGTTCCACCAGCGCAAAGCCCTCTTGCAGCGCTCCTGTGTCTAGAACTCGGCTTTTTATGCAAACCAAAATTGCTAGCACTAGCATCTGATTGTATTTGATTCGTAGCAAGAGATGGCGCCTCAGTCTGCGTGCCAATCTCTGAGGAGAATGTCGTCTGCTTAGACGATCTCCTTCTCTTGCCTCGCTTGCTACGCTGTGACACTAGCGATCGCCGATTCTTCTATTGACATGCTTACCAGTTGTTCAATATACCATCGAGCTAAAGGAGTGTTTCCTCTGTCGTCTTTCCACTTTTTCTCAATAGTCTGCTAACTCTCCATAATCTCCAGTTACTGATCATTTTTAAATATTTTCAAGAAATTCTTAAGTACTAAGAACTCTCTTTTATAAGAAAAGCCTAATCATTGCACAAACTTTGCCTTTCATTGTTGGTCATGAGATATTTATTGTTGGTCCGTGCTGAGTGTTTGAGAATTGCGTGTTGATACTATTGTTGATACCTATTGTTGCACAAACTTTGCCTTGCATTGTTGGTCATGAGATATTTCTCATTAATATGTCTTGTCATAACCATGAATATCGATTTTTTATCGATAATTATTATTTTTCCGAAATCTGAGATAGACAGTGACCTTCCTCATGTTTGAAGGTTAAGTATGCAAAATTTCATCAAGATCGGAATAAAACTGTAGATTTGCATAAGAAACAAACAAACATCCTTCTTTATATATATAGAAGACTAGCAAAGGTAACCGGCGTTGCCCGGGATAATTACACTTGGATGTAAACAGAACAATCTCAAAAAATTAAATTAAATTTTGCAATATCTTAAAAATAAACACATGAAAATGCTTAGAATTAATACAGTAAAAATTCTTAATGAAAATTCGAAAAAAATCTTTTTAAAGGCTCACAATGGCTGGACCTCTCCAAGGATGCCACTGCTAGTCTAAATAATTTCTTACTCACGTAATCTTACCTCAGATGTATACTTATTGTTGTTGCAATTTCCACTCTTCTCTCGATGTGTTGAAGCAAAACTTGGCCATTCATCACTTTGTGCAGTCTAGCGGTCGCCGATTCTTCTATTTACTTGCTTCCCATCTGCTCAACACATCACGGAGCTAAAGGAGTGCTTCCTCTCTCGTCTTTCCACTCTTTCTCAATAGTCTGCTAACTCTCCATTATCTCCAGTTACTGATCATTTTTAAAGATTTTCAAGAAAATGTTAAGTACTAAGAACTCTCTTTTCTAAGAAAAGCCTGAATAACAGGAATTCTATGCATTGTTACAAATTGAAACTTATCCATATTACATCATCATTTTATGTTCATTGTTATAATTCTTGGAAAGATTGCTTTAACATTACATCATCATTCTGTGCTCATTGTTATTGGTGAATTGCGCGTTGATACCATTGTTGATGCGAACACAATGGGCCTATTGTTGTACAAACTTTGCCTTGCATTGTTGGTCATGAGATATATATTGTTGGTTCATGCAGTGTGTTTGTGAATTGCGTGCTGATACCATTGTTGATACCTATTGTTGTACAAACTTTGCCTTGCATTGTTGGTCATGAGATATTTCTCATTAATATGATTTTTTATCGATATTTATTATTTTTCCGAAATCTGAGCTAGACAGTGACCTTCCTCATGCTTTGAAGGTCAAGTATGCAAAATTTCATCAAGATCGGAATAAAACTGTAGATTTTATAAAAAACGTACACACAAACATCCTTCTTTATATAGATAGATAGAAGTTCCATTTTGACATGGCCATAAAAAAAAAACTACTGGACCAAAAGCTACAATACTTGGTAATATTATACAAGAGGGCATGGGAAGTTCATACCTACCAAAAAAACAATTAGTTCAAAAGGTCACCACCAGCATGGAATGGCGCTCTATGCAATATTCGTATACGTAATTAGACATGAAGACACAGGTTAACAAGTCTTTAATCGTTACTAAAATTAGTTACATGTTGAATGTGCCCTCCACCATTTACTGAAAGCAGGTTACACCGGATTACTGCGTTCTCAACTGTAGCTCGTAGCATATCAGGAGGAATGTTGCGCACCTGTCGGCATATCGCATCTTTCAGTTCCGCCAAATTTCTGAGGTTATCACCATAAACAGTGGCTTTGAGGTAACCCCAGAGCCAGAAGTCACAGGGGTTGATATCTGGTGACCGGGGTGGCCAAGAAAGGGGGAAGTTTCGGCTTATAATCCGTTCATCTGTGAAATGTTGCTGAAGTAGCTGTTTGACACATGTACCAATATGAGGTGGAGCCCCATCCTGCATAAAAATCGTTGTGATACACTTTTCTGGTATCACAAAACTTCTTAGCATCGACGTCATGCGAGCAGCAGTGACAGTGCATGTCACGAGTCCATCTCTCGACTGCTCTTCAAAAAAATACGGTCCAATTATGACATTTGCTGTCATACCACATCACACGGTAACTTTAGGAGAATGCAATGGAATTTGGTGGAGAACATGAGGGGGACTGGTGGCCCAAATCCTGCAGTTATGGGTGTTGACATCCCCATTCAGGTAAAAATAGGCCTCGTCCGTCCAGAAAATGTTCCATGGCCAATGCTCGTCCACCTCAATCCGTGCAAGGAATTCCAATGCGATGGTTTCTCTACAACAAAGAACGTGTTCGAGTTGTTGGACAAGGCGGATTTTGTATGGGTAGTATCGCAGCACTTTACATACGATCTTGTACACCGTACTCAGTGGTAGGTCCATTTGACGTGCAACAGCACTTACTCTGTACGCCCCTTGTGAAGTTTCCATTTTTGCTTCCTCTATGGCTACTAAAACAGCCTCCACGGTTGCCTCAGAGACGGGTTTCCTTCCTCGGCCAGGTACTACTGATAATAAACCTGTGGCTTCAAACTTTGTCATCATCTTCTTTAAACTCTGCTGTGTCATTGACCCCCGACGTATATGTATTCGCCGAACGGTACGATAATGTTGCAAAGCCTGCCGTACTTTGCTATGTCATTCATAATAACATTTAACCAGAAACGCACGGTCTTGCATGGTAACAGGCATCGTCGACTAGTAACAAATGAGGCGTACTGACAACGAGGCTCCCTTTCTTATTTCTGAAAACCAAATGACTTGTAAAGCGCATGTGCATAAACCACATTGTTAACCTGTGTCTTCGTGTCTAATTTTGTATACGAATATTGCATAGAGCGCCATTCCATACTGGTGGTGACCGTTTGAACTAATTTTGTTTTGGTGGGTATGAACTTCCTATGCCCTCTTGTATAATATTAGCAAGTGTTATAGCTTTTGGTCCAGTATTTTTTTTATGTCCATATCAAAATGGAACTTTAATTATAAAGACCTTGTAATTTGTCCACTTATTTCTGGCTGTAATTTCGTTCGGGACTCATCTGTTGCAAACACTCAAAATATTTTATTTTGTATATATATTTTGTGACATTAAACAGACTTTCTTTTTTCATCCTACCCTTTGTGTTTGGCTCTATTTAATTTCTACTGTGTAATACCAATTTCCACGTGAGAAATTTCAAGCCAGTGTACCGTTCATTCGAAAAGCGTTTTCACTTAGATGAATGATGTTCGGCTTCTTTGCAATAACCAGTGAGATTAATCTTTTCAGGAAAGAAGTCGATTTAGAATCACGTTGGAGGATGCCATTTATTGTTTTCTTAGCAACAGTGATAGGGAGGCATAATGAGTGACGTCAAACTGTATTAATTGAAATTTGATTTTGTGTCTTTATTAGGAAAGTTTCTCTATATGATTAATAATGTTATTAATAAATCAATGTATATTAATATTATTTTAGCAGAAATGCTGTGTAATAACGTGAAAACTACACGAGTAAGTAAGTGATAAGTTGGCAAAGTACACGCAACAATAAAATGGCGAATACACGAAGTAAATCATTAGATATTTTACATAAAATAATCAGTAATAGAAAATTACCTTTCAGTTGGCTGCAGATTTAACAATATAATATAATATAAATTATAAATCTATTATGGTATTTCATAGGGAATAGCTACCAATCTTTTGAAATAAAATATCTTGATTTATGCTTAAAACATAACATATCGGCAAACAAAGTTATTATATTTTCATCCATGGCAGGAAAGAAAAAGTTATATATTTAACAATGCCGTATCTAATATATGTATGCAGTATACTAAATGCTGTTTACTATAGGGTATAATCGTAATGGCTTTCATTATCTTATAAAGTATATAGCTACATGAGCAATTTCGGTATCAAAATTTTAAAGAATTTAAAACGTAATAAGTAAAAATATCACTGTTCGAAATACAGAAAAAATAAATAATCCTAAACAGTTATTGATGAAAGTATGAAAGAAAATTCCACAGCCTAGATTCGAACCGGGAACCTACAGCTCTTCCTAGTTTGGCATCTGATAAACCTTCATCGAACATTCTTGAGATATTCTTAAATATTTATTGCTTTGTTTTTATTAGGTGCTTTAAATGTTTCATCTACAAAGTCTATCTTACTGAAATAAAAGGCAGCGATTAATCTTTCCAGTTCAAAGTACTGTAATTCGCCCACACCAATCACAAACCTCATACCTATTTCCACTCTGGACGGCCAAGTCCATTTTATAATTCTACGATGTTCGTTCAAACTACTAGACTTATAACCGATCAACTTCGTTTAGCTCAACTGCTGGAATGAACTATACATTAGAAACGACTCAAACCATTGCATCTCCCAGAAATTGGCGGCCTTCCATCATCAAATTAGAAGAGCACAGATGCTGCCACTCATTGATGAAGCCAGAGACAAAGAGATGGATTTAATCAGGTCGTTTGCACTGTTCAATGGCTTTGAAAGAAAACTGGTAGACAGGATAGCCGAAAAATTCTAAAGTACCTAAAAATCGAAAATATCACTACGCTTAAGAAAGGACTGCATAACTGTAAAATTTACTAGCGTTGCCATACAATGTTAAATTGAATAGAGGCCTCAAAAAGCTTTGTAAAGATTTCAATGTGAAAGTCCCCTTCAGAATTGCAAACACGATAAAGAGGAAACTGAGTGCAGCAAAAGATAAAATCCCTGCAGAAGAACGGGCAGGGGTGTACAAGTTCGTGTGTGCCATTTGTGCTCGCTTTTATTTGGGTAGTTCACAGAAAAGTGTGGCTAAACGAAGGATGGAACATATTGCTTGCATTAGGAATGGTAAAAGGGATGTTTAATAATTAGATCATGGAATAATTGCTCCTGTAGCCATCGTCGCCTCCATGATCTCCACAAGAGTAATCAACATCTAAGAAGGATTAAATAACTTTCATCAAATTTCTAAATAAGACTGCTGCAAGACTTTCATCTACGAGACTATCTTAATTTGGTGACTTTTATTTTATTTTTATTTTTATTTATTTTAATTTATCGATTTTTACATGGTAAAAGTAGAAATTATACCAATTTAATTTAATATTTATTAGTTCACCTTTATAAATTTATTTATAAATAATGCTAAAGGCATAGAGAGTAAGTTCTTATTCTTATCATTTCAGGGTTTTTATCTTTATTTGTACCTTATAAGCATAGCCTTCTTGATTTACGCCTATGCTTTCCTTCTGGGTACAGACCAAAGCTTCGGACTTTGGCTGAGGGCCTTGAAACTTCGGATGGTATGTGGTTATGGGCCTCGCTACGACGAAGAGTCCTACATCGAGACGGAGACCAGAAGGAAGAAGAAAAAGGTGAACGCTCTCAGAAACTGCGGAAGCTTTTATCTCAGGGTTGGTGCCATCGGTAAGAAAAATATATTTTTCTGAAATAGATTCGATTTTATTTTATTGTTACTTACGAATTTAGTTTCTAAGAAGAATAACCAAACCGTGGTACTGTGGATAATCGTAATACCGAAAAAGAATAAACAACTTCTTGACCACAACAATTTATTAACCCGTATGCGCATTTCGGCTACCTTGTAGCCATCAATCAGCGGAATACAGAGAAAAGGCGGAATTTATATAGTAGGACGAACAATCAGAAACTTATAACATTATTTATACAAAGTCGCAAATCTGATAATGAAGTTAACAAAAAACAGGAAAAATAAAGGAGCCTTTCAGAGTGAAAATGATGACTCATTGTCAATAAGAGCCAATAAGAGAAGATATTGTCAAGAATGAAAATGTCAAGACAAAATGAGGTAGGATACTTAGTATTAAAAAGTCTATATAATATTGAGTCTCCGAGGGAGCCATTATCTCCACTTAACAATAACTTTGAATATATCGTCTTGGTTTCCAGTGTTTTGTATACATCTAATGACTGTTTGTTGTTGACCTGAGGTTGAAGTTTCAGATTCTCTTTATCTATGTTGTGTCTGGTCTCTAATTTATGCTTGGCTACTGAGGTCTCTATTCGTCATTTAGAAGTTCCCCTATAGACCAGGTCACAATTGTTGGAAGGTATCTCGTGGATTCCCGATTGTAGTATGGGAGGTGTCCTGTCTTTTGGATTCCCAATCCGGATAGGGTTGGAGCCAGATGTTTTCAGCGTTTAACTTCATGTTGGACAGGGAACTGAATATCCCTCTCAGTGCAGCACGTTTCGATAAGGAAGTCTGATACATCAAGAATACGGCGATCCTCAATGGGTTCAAAGAAGAATTGGTGGATGACTTCTTGAGGAAATGGAAATATAAAAACTGATTAGGGATTCAACAAATTTGCCAACCATCAGGGACAAAAAGAAGATCATACCCGTTTCCTACAACTATAATCTCGCCAAAGGACTGCAAAGTATCTTCAAGAATTACGATTTAAAATTTGCCTTTAAAAAACCTAGCTCCTTCAGAAATATTTTGAGGAATCCGAAATATAGGACCCTCCCATACCACAATCTTGAATCTACGAGATACCTTGCAACAATAGTGACCTGGTTTATACGGGAGCTTCTAAACGACAAACAGAACACATTTCTGGCACATTGGCACGTGGTAAACCTTACCGTCTGATGGTCGTGATTTGCTCCAGCCTCCATGATGGAGGAGGTGAGCGTCATCAAAAGGTCAATCCGAGGGAATCACGTTAGAGGAGAGAACAAAGACAGCACACGGACAAGACGAGAAGGAGTGATGGTGTGAGACAGATAGGAAAACAGAAGAGAAAGATTAAGAAGGATGGAAGAGAGAAGCACTAAAGGACAGGGATAGCTACAACTGGAATGGCGAGCAAACATTGTTATCTGTTTCGTCAAGAGTAAGGGAGAAGCGAGAGGCAGGTGCTAACATTACGCTAAGGGAGCGCGCTTCGCCAAGTCAGCATTAGAAGCCTACATCGTTTATAGTGAATGCTTCGTCTAAATATTGACGTGTGCTTCGTTTTGGCAAAAGTTTTATTTAAAAGCATTTATTCCAGTGCCCTATAAAGAGTGCTATTAAAGTGCATTATTGAAAGTGATAATGAAAAGTGTTATTTAAAAGTGCTGCTGTAAAGTGCCAATTACAAGTTATTTTTAAACGTGTTATTGGGTTCAATATTTATTGGCATTATTTAAAGGAGCCACTTAAGCTCATTATTCTGAAGTGTTGTGTAGAGGTGCTACTTAAAGTATCTTTGGAAAAGTGCAAATAAAAGGCCTGCAAAGGTTCTCCAAGAGTGCTAATTTTAAGTTCAATTAAAAGTAAAAGTGGTGTGTTGATTAGATAGTGCTCTATTTAATTTTTGAGAGTACACCAGGAGCAACTTCCTGTGTGTGCGTGTGTAGTGCATTCTTTTACGTTAGCAAAATTTTGGCGCGTTTTCTCCTTTTATATATTTAAAAAGGTGTTCGACAAGTTTCGTTGATCTTTCGTTGTGCCACTACAAGTTTTTGGTTCAAAACGTTGGGCTACGCAAGCGAGCGTATGTCACATGTGCTTCATTAAATCACACCAGAGAGTTTCGGCGTTGGTTTCTGCATCTGGATTTCAGAATCGCGGTAAAGAAGTCTGCCTGCTTAAGAAATGTATGAACTTTAATAATATTCAAATTAATTTAAGAGTATGCTTCCACTGTAGTATTCTGCAAATAAAATATTTTGTTTTTCATAAGTTCCCTTTCTGCTCTGTTATCACGTGACACACAAGCCAGATTAAGCCATCCTGTAGGTCATCAGTAGCCAAGCATTTATTAGAGACCAAACACAATGTACATAAGGAGAATCTGAAACTTCTACATCAGGTCAACAACAAAGAGTTAATAGATGCATACGAAACACTAGAAATCAAGAAGGATTGAAATTTAATGTTAAATAGAGATAACGGCCTCCTTGAAGATACACAATTATTTAGACCTTTTAATACTAAGTTTCCTACCCGATTTTGTTTTGACATTATCATTATTGCCAGTATCAGTGTCTTCTTTCATTTGCTAGTTTGATGAGTCATCATTTTAACTCTGATTGTTTCTCGCATTTTTACTGTTATTTGTTAACTTTTATATCAAATTTTTCACTGTTATTTGTTAACTTTTATATCAAAGTATAAATGTTGTCGTAATTTTCGGATTGATCCTACTACTGTATAAATTACGCTTTTGGCTCATGTACTCTAATCAACAAAGGTGAACTTCGGTGCGTGATATGGAACGCTAGGGGGATTCCCCGTAAGCGTGTCGAGTTTCACAATTTTCTGATAAACCAGAAATCGACGTTACTTTCCTCTGTGAAACGCACCTCAAACCAAGCCAAGAATTCAAGCTATCTGGCTATTGTGTGTACCAAAAGCATCGAATGGCTTCAAATGCTGTAAGATTTGCTTCTGGGGGTGCTGCGATCATCATTAAGAAGAGAATTCAACGCCAAGAATTAGTCTCCAAGGCTTTTGCAGTATAGAATCGGCCTCCATCATTATCAATGGCGTCTCCTGTGGTAAAGTGAAGTTCGTGGTGCTCTACAATTCACCTAAACATTATCTTGACGTTAGCGAGCTTGATGAACTCTTCAGTGGTGACACTCCAGTCGTCCTGGCTGGTGACCTAAATGCCAAACACACAAGCTGAAACTCCAGAACGCAGAACTACAACAGCATGATTCTGTATATGTACATACAAGGAAATGATGACATCATCGCTGCTGGACCTGTGGAGGACACCTACTACTGCGACCACTCCCCTACTAGTGACGTTTTGGACATCTCGGTCTTGAAGGGTTTCTTCAAACCATACAATATCTTCACAATTGATGACCTTTCTTCTGATCACAAGCCTATGGCGTTGAACTTTGACAATGTTGACATAAATTTAAGAGAGGAACTTATACATCATCAAGACTGGAAGCTCTACAAAGATATTCTTAAGGACTATGTCTGCTGTGACGTACCAGGTGAGCTGGTAGTCACTTGTGTCCGGCGGAAGGGGAGGGGGGTTATATGGAGATTAAAAAGGGGCTTACCTGTATGAGTGAATAAAGTGCTTGTAAAAATGGTTTTGTATATTTATTTGTTGTATGTGCGTATAAAATTGTTGTAGCGGTTGTTGTTGGTTATTGTTGCGAGAAGTGTGAATGTTTCGTGTGTGTGCTCTGTTGTCGGCTATAATTATTAGTATAGTTTTCGTGTTACGTACCCTCCGATAGAGTATTGTTGTGTGAATTCCAGAGAATTGGTGTTTGTGTGTCATTGTTTTTTTTTTGTTGCGCGTGTTTTTTTGTTTTTTTTTTTAATTATTGTAAAAAAAATTTTGGCATTCCAGAGTCGGCTTTTGATCGGAGTGGACATATTGTAACGGGTATAAAAGGCCTACATTGGTTCGAACTCCATGATCGATAGTCCGAGCTGGAATGAATGTGTTGTTAGTTTCAAGTTAAGTTGCATGTTATGCATAACTAGTATACTTATGTTTGTTTTGGTAAAATAATATGTTAAATAAGTCGTTTAGGAAGATTGCGACGTTGACGGAGCATTGTGGAAGTTGCGAGTTGATGACGTAATGGCGGCGGGAATCTGAAAAGGCGAACGTGTGTCTCCAGAGGGATGAGTGAACAGCTGTAAAAGAAATTCTTCAGCCAAATCAAGTGAGACGGGACAAATCAGCAAGCAATCAAGGCCCCGGTGAGTTATGTCTGTATCAATTCTTTACGAGCAAACTGTAAAGAGTGGAAAGCCACGGATCGAGCAAACTGTTAAAGAAAAAAATTAGTGGTGTCCTCGGAGCCTCCCACCAGGGTCACAAGAACTAAAGTTATTTCAAGTTTCTCCGTGTTGACTTTCGTGAATCGTTAAAGAAAAGTAGCGATGTACTCTACCGATTAAAGTTGGTTTTGCTCCATAGTATTTTAGTACTATGTAAACACTATTTGATAACGTTAAGTTTGATTTGGTAGAATTGATTCAAAATATATAGTCGCAATGAGCTGGCATGAGCAGATAGCTGCTGAGCTCTAGCTAATGGAGGAGCACGACTTTTAAGCACCAGCCGACGCACCGTGGGATCTTTGGACACGTGTTGTGGAAGGTGACGCTGTGATGCGGTCGTAGCTCGTCAGTGGCTGTCGGGTGCTAATGTTTGCTCCCGTTATGCGAACTTGCACGATAAAGTGCTGAATATGGTACCGGGAAAAGCAATCCCATGAAATAGGCACCTGTCGGCGCGGACTGGGGTAATAACCCCCTCCCCTTTGGTTTCATAACTTAGCTGTTATAGATGCTCGAAGGCACACTGACTCATTCTTGGTCGGCCGAACGTGGGCATGTAATCCCATCAGTAAGCATTAGTGATTAATATATTGTTGATATTTAGTTATTGTCCCGGGGGGCCTCACGGTTCTATTGTATGTTCTGGGGTTAAGATAAATTGTAGTATGACATAGTTGTGTGAAAGTGAATAAAGTTCGAAATGTTTTTTTTTAACTCGTAAAAAAAAAAAGAGAAAATACAAATAAAAGGTAACTTAACCTAAGCTCTCGTAGTCTATTTGCTGGCTCCGAACCCCTGATTATTTCATTCTCCGGTGTTGTTAATAATATATGCACACTTGTGCATTACCTGGGGGGTGGGATGTTCACACTGCCATCTCAATATGGCGTACTGTACGGAGGTCATCGATCAACATGTTGAAGTCATCACCAGATGTATTAACAGTGCCATAGAAGCTAGTAACTATCCATCAGAGAATAAACCTCCTCATCAAATCCAACTCACACATGGAATCCAACGCCTAATTGCTGAAAGAAACAGAACCCTAGACTATGGCAACGCTATCGTGAACCTTGGCTCAAAACAAAGTACAACAGGCTAGTGCAAAGAATCCATGAGGATATAAAAGAGCTTCGCGACGCTAGATGGAATGACAAACTCAAAAGCTTGTCGGATCGCGACAATTCCATTTGGAGTATGGTCAGAGCTTTGCAAAAGAAGAAGAATGATACGCTTCCTCCACTCCGTACCCCACAAGGTGACTATGTGCAAACTGATCAGGACAAGGCCCAACTCATTGCAGATTCACTAGAAATGCAATTTGTTACTCCTACTAACAAACACTCCCAAGAGCCAAATTATGTCTCAGCGTGTGGAAGATGGTCTTGTCAACTTGGATGAAATCCCGCAGCATTTAACGAAGAACATCATCGAGGCCAGAGAGATCGCCACCATCATAAGTAAACTGAAAAAGAAGAAGGCTCCAAGAAGAGACAGAGGTGAGCAATAACGCCCTTATGAATCTCCCAAAGAACTTCATTGACTATTTCACCAATATAATTTGCGACTGCTGGAAATTTTCTTACTTCCCTGCATCTTGGGAACAATATATTGTTTTGAGTATCCCCAAGCAGGTTCAAAATCCAGCAGTGCCCTCGAGCTACTGAACTATTAGTTTGCTCCCCTCAATATCTAAAGTTTTGGAGAAAACGATCCTCGTCAGATTCCAAGAACACTGTCTCGCCAATGATCTACTTCGGAAAGATCAGTTTGGCTTTCGTGCCGCCCACTTTTGTCAGATGCAGATATGGAGGCTCGTAGAAGACCTGAGCATCCCCTTGAACCTTTCCAGGTACTGCGGAGAGGTTTTCCTCGATGTCAGTAAAGCTTTTGACCAAGTGTGGCATGGGGCCCTTGTCTATAAGATGATTAGAGACGGGTTTCCTTCCAATTTGATTTTGATGGCGAAATCCTTTCTCACGGACAGGTCCCACGAAGCTAAATTTGGTGAAAATCTATCCACGCCCCATGTTGTAAAGGCTGGTGTCCCTGAAGGTTCTGCCCTCGAATCCTTGCTATTTAATTATGTTGTGCATGATTTCCGAAACCCCCAAAATTGTAATCTATATTTATATGCTGACGATACCGCCATTATGACATGGTCACACAAGCCGGCTCATGTTATCACTCATCTGCAGCACGCCTTGAACATGTTCGAAGACTGGTTTAACTGCTGGAAGCTGAACCTCAATGTCAGAAAGTGCAAGGCTATGTACTTCAACAGAAAGTTCAAGCGTCCCCCAGATTCTATTTTTCTATTCAATAAGAAACTGGACTGGGTAGACAACTACAAATATCTTGGCATTATCATAGACTCAAGACTCTCGTGGAATCGTCACGTGACCTGCGCTCTGAACAAAGCGAAGTGGGCTAAGTACAGTCTCATAGTTCTCTTGGGCCGCAACAGCACCCTCAGTATCGACAACAAGCTAGTTCTTTACAAGTCAGTTATTCGGACCATACTCCTCTATGACATGCCTGCGTGGGCAACTATCTGTAGAAGCAGATGGAGCGAGCTATAGATATTCCAGAATGCTACCCTGAGGACCATTGCCCAGCTGGACAGAAGGGCTGTGAAAAACCAATCCATCCACTCAGATCTAGATGTATGGTCCACATCGGAAAGTTTATACAGGACCTCCATTTGATTATGGTGCAGAAGATTCATGAAAATGACCTAGTGACTGGAATACTGAAGAACTCAATAGATATAAAGTGGGATATGAAGTATCGAAAACCAAGGAACATTCTTGACATCATCAGCAAAGTCTCTTTCCCGGACTACTGGAAGATGTGAAAATCTTCTTTCACCTTGCATTTTCATTTCGTTTGTATTTTGTTTCTGACAATCGTCAATCTTATTTTCATTTTGTATAACATGGAAGACTGCTTGGGTTGGTTAGGCTTCTTGACTACCTCAGTGTACTTCATTTGGAATTTAGTCTGATTCAATGAGCTTGTGAAAGCGCTGCTTTCGTCCCATCTGAAGAAATTTACACTTGACTGTTCGATTGTCGATGTACTCTATATTCCGCTGATTGATGGCTACAATGTTGCCGAAATGCATATACGGATTAATAAATTATTGCGGACAAGAGGTTGTTTATTTTTTTTGATACCTAAGAAGAATGTGATATGAAACCGAACGGGAACCCTTTTACTGTCACGGATAAATTATTTAGGGATTTGAAGGAAATTAGTTGAAGCGTAGGTAACCTTAAATAATGCGACACAGTCATAGTTATTCATGGATAAATTAATTTTATTCATAAGCTAAATAAAATTAAGGACCGCACGCACTCTGTCACGTGGGTGCCTTAAAATGTTTTTCGAATACCAAAAAAAAATATGACTGCTTGCAATTTAAAGTTCAGGAAAACAAGTAAATCCTGTTAAATTGATTTAACGAAACTAGTTAAGCTTGAATTCGCTATATAATAATAAAAAAAATATAATAGTATTAATAGGGCCTAAGCCGACTAACAAAGTTCTATATTGAATACCACTTTACACAATAATAACGATTCCCTATTGAGGGAATCCATTGGAAAAATAAATTCCGATGAAAAGACCTTAAAAGCTTGGTGTATCAGTACTTTGGCTTCTAATTTAACTGCCACAGAGAGCGGCGATGCACAATGCGTTCAAAGACTGGCAGAGGGCTTTTTTTCTAATAGAGGAAATAGAAAAAAACAAAACGGGCAATTAACAAGCGCCAGGACATTAATTAATCTACGCATTGGCTTAATTTTACAATGAAAGAGCTATGAGCGGCCTTTGGGAGTGAGAAATAGACTCATTGACATTTTATGAGAGAGAGAGAGAGATATATGAGAGAGAGCTCACCTTGAAATATTGGGAAGAGTGCGCCCAAATCCTCCTCGGCCAGTGCTTGAGTTCCCCAGGGCATAACCACGTTGTAGCGCCGGCTGGAGAAAAGTTTAGTCGTCGCAGGAATCTTAGATAGGGCTAGAAACAGTTATCTTGGCACCTGGGCTGCATACACCAAGGCGAAGAATGCGCTCGTAGCTAATGGTGAACTCGTAGGTAAACTAGACACATTTAGCTGGTTGGGAACAGATTTATGCTGCTGCTCTTGGCTGGACTCAGTACTCGTTGCGACGATGCCATGTAGTGAATCTGGAAGACGCTGTCTCCTGGCTTGCTGACGAACATTTCGGGGTGCTGTTGCCGTGGTCGAACGATGCACCTTCATTAATTTCCAGCTGCAAAACCTCGTGGCACTCCACGTCTACGAGAGATACTGAAGAATTAGTGCTGCAGCCCGTGCGCTCGTCCGCCTCCTGCTTGCTTCCACCGCCGATGCTTTTCCGCTGAGAGAAAACCGTCCTCGCGGAGCCTTTCACTTGTTTTCCCGTGAAAGCTCGCATCGGAACCTCAGTCATACGATTAGGAGAACCCTCGTTACCTCCTATTACAGAGCAAACCTCCTCTCCCGCCAAAAGCTCGCTCTCTTTTCTGTCTTATTACCCATAACTCCAGTCGCTCTTGAATTTACAAAGCCAGCACCATAAGATTTCGCCTTTTTTCTGCGGCGCTTCTGTTTACACGCTATAGCAGAAGCTTGAATTTCCATATGCATCCGCTCTGCCTCAATAGCTGGCGCTGCTCTATGCTGGCTGCTGTTGAGATTCAGTTTCCTGACGTGCTTACGCTATCACTCGTCACGAAATTTCGTGACATCCTCCCCCCCCGCCTGTCGCGGATTTACCTTACGAAACTTTTTCGAATGAAACAATCTAGGGAAATAACGCGAATTTCCCGTGGAGGGTTCTGTGCAAATGGCGTCAATGCCCTCTCTATATTTATGCTGCGCCCGCCTCTGGTCTCGGAAAAACATTGAAATTAGCCCCTTACACCGTCGGAGGTGTTGTTCCGGCTCCCAAGTAGGTTTTGGATATCCTAGCCATTTAATCAAAAAGAATAGTTTAGGTTTTTTTCCTCTAACGTCTGGAAGTTTTTCTACCTTATAGACGTTAGCGAACTGCGGATCCGCTATGGGACCTGGGGGAGCTTTCGGGTTTTTTCTTTTTTACCTGTAAATTTTTTTAAGAAGGACCGTGCAACACCCGTGTACCACCCCATTTATTAGGGATCCTCATTCGCGCTGACACTTTATTAATTACCTTCAAGATAGTGAAAGGGCCTATGAATTTGGCATACAGCTTTTTGCCTAATCTATGTTTTAACAAGCGTATTCGCGCTACCCATACCATAACTTTGTCCCCCTTCTTCATTTTCCAAATGGTATGTCTTTTATTAAAGTGTTTTTTGTAATTTGCATTAGCTTTGTTGATACTGGACTTGGCCTTCACAAAAGTTTCGAAAGGTGGGAAATATAAGAATCTGCTCCCCCCTGGGCATTAACATATTGTTGACCGACGGAGGGATGACCACTTCCCTTCCCAAATCAGCTAAGTATGGGGACATTTTAGTTGTTTCCGATATGGATGTATTAATGGCTAGTCTATCTCAGCGATAGTCAAGTACTCGTCCCAGTCGGTCTTATCCAAATTTAAATAATTTCTCAGGATTTGATTGATCGTCTGGTTTGTTCTCTCAGACACTGCGTTTACATGCACACTTTCGATCCGGATCGAAAGACAAGTTTCAAGTCAATCCTGCAAAAAGTGGCATGTAAACAGGCTTCAAAACCCCGATCCGGATCGAGTTCAATCCCGTCGAAAGAGGTGGTTTGAAACCAGGGAAGCACCCTCAGGAAAGAGGTCAACCCAATAATAATATCCGGATCGAGTTTAAATTTGCTGTTTGGTTGAAAGAAAAAATATAGAAAATTTTAGCTAAAATAAGTTCTTGGTTGATTTATACCTCAACACAATAAATATCTATAAATAAATAAATGAATAAATTTTAAAACAAATTGCATGTTTAAATTTTTTTTTGTAAACTTTATCAAAATGTCATTTTACCTAATTAAAAATTTTCAAATTGTCAATCAAATTGGAGTTTTATATATATATTTTTTTATCAAAATTTAATTTAATATTTTTTTTATCAATTTATAATTATCAAATTAAATATTATATTTATATCAAAAATTTCAATTTAACAATTTCTATTTTATTAAATTATAATTTTATAATTTTTATTATTTAATACAATTAAATAAACAATTAAATTGAAGTTTTTGATATAAATCTAAAAATTGATTTGATAAAATCTATTAAAATTATGTTTTGATAAGAATGTATAAAATTATATTTTGATAAAAATAAGTATAAAAAACTTAAACATGCAAATGCATTTTAAAAGTTATTAAGGATTATTATTTTGAGGTGTAAATAAATCAAAAACTTAATCTAGTTAACATAAATAACCTCAACCTTATTATTTATATATAGAAAATTTTAATTGAAAACAAAATTTAAAGTAAAAATCAATAATTACAAAATGTATTGATTGTCAATAAAATTTCTAGGCGAAAATAATGAGAAAATTTAAAAAAATTGAATTTCAGCCGTATTTTAGAGGAAGCGTAATTCAAGTGATAAGGTCGACTGAGCCAACAATGGCGGATTTTGTAGCAGATGACAAAGTCGGGCGTACTTTCCTAATCTAGAGCTTTACCCACAGGGCATCTTATTGGACTCGATCCGGATCGAGTTAGATGCATGTAAACGCGAGGCAATTTTGGATTAACTCAAGTCGATCCGGATCGAAACGTGCATGTAAACGTAGTGAGACTGTCCATAAGTTTGTGGGTGATAGGCACTGGAGAATCTGAGAGAAGTACCTAGCATTTTGAGAATGTGCCGTCAAACTTCTGAATTGAACCGTACGTCTCTATCCGAGACAATAATCTGTGGAAAACCGTGAAGTTTTATTATGTTATCAAAAAGTAGACGCGCTATACCCTCCGCCATAATGGAGGAGTGACAGGGTATGAGCCTTACCCGTTTCGACAGCTTGTCCGTTACCGTGAGTAACGCATCGTACCCTCTATTAGATCTAGGTAACGGAAGTACAAAATCAATTGTGATCGTATGCCACCACTGCGGTGGTACTTCCAAAGGTTGCAGGCTGCCAAATGGCTTCCGTCGTTTGGTTTTGTTGGCTTGACAATCTGCACACTTCTTGATAAAATTAGCAATGTCGCCTGCCATCCCTGGCCAATAATAATTATTGGCGATTTTTTTCAGTGTCTTATACACTCCTAAATGCCCAGCTACTGGCTCGCTATGATGCATTTCGATTACCCTATTAGTGACTTTCTTAATTTTGGGTAGGACCAGTTTTATTGAGTTGCCCGCCCTTTTATAAATCAGACCGTCCTCAATGAAATAAGGCTCCTGAGGGTTGTGGCTCTTTCCCACCGTAAAATTGCATTTCTTATAACCCCCTTTGATTTCTTTTAAAATTCGGTCGTCAATTTTCCACGAGGACATAACGCTCTCGATTGACTGGTTCGCTTTATTGTTAGCCACCCGCTCGCTAGTTTGTTTAGGGAGCACCAAATCAGTAGCCTTGGTTTTTCCCTTCACCTGGTAGGCCTCTTGAGGAGATAAAAATATTTCACTATATCTCATGGCCTCTGTCAACTGCGCGAGAGCTTTATCTCGCAGTTTACTGCTAATCTCATGCGGGAAGGCTTTAACATACAACCTTATTTTTTCTGACTCCTCACATGAGGGTAATTGATCCGCTAAATGCGCGAAACACTAATTAAACCTTGCAATATCTTGCCTAATATACGCTGTATTTGATAATATATTAAATATAGCCTTTTCAGTTTTATCCATGTTATATTAATTTTTTTTTCCAATCTTCAACCAAAAATAACGTATTTTAAATAGCCACTAGAGGGACTAAAAAGGAATAAAAAAAATTTATGATCAATAACACCTCAGTGGAACACCAACGTATAAAAATAATTCTCAAAGAATTACTATAACTGGCCCTACGTGCACCTAAATGCTTTACTGCAGTTCATTAAATGCATTGGCCTGTATGCTAATAATTGGGAATCTGCAATACCCTAATAAATAAATCAAGGTGACGCAACCAGAGAAATATGGCGCTCGCTGAATACTGGTAAGCTCTGATTCAAACCAAAAATAATTATGATTCTGGCATAAAACTGGTAAATTTAGCACCCAGAGATTAGCTAGAGCAATCAACCCCATATAAGTCTGAGCCCGCCATAAAACGGGTCGCATTGCACTGCAAAGAATTACCAGAGCAGATTGAAGCATGAAAATGAGCCTGCTGTGAACCAGACCCCTCTACACCACAAAGAAATACCGGTGCAACTGAAAGCGTATAACACTGCGGCCGATGTGAACCCGAACGTTCTGCACAACAAAGAATTAGCAAAGAAAATGGAAGTGTGTAACTGAGCCAGCCGTGAACTGGACCCCTCTGCACCACAAAGAGAACTAGCGGAGCCAATGGAAGTGTGTAACTGAGCCTGCCTTTAACCGGAACGCTCTGCACCACAAAGAATTACTATAACTGTGTCACGGATAAATTATTTAGGGATTTGAAGGAAATTAGTGGAAGCGTAGGTAACCTTAAATAATGCGAAACAGTCAGTTATTCATGGATAAATTAATTTTATTCATAAGCTAAATAAAATTAAGGACCGCACGCCCTCTGTCACGTGGGTGCCTTAAAATGTTTTTCGAATACAAAAAAAAAAATAAAAAAATTACTGCTTGCAATTTAAAGTTCAGGAAAACAAGTAAACCCTGTTAAATTGATTTAACAAAACTGGTTAAGCTTGATTTCGCTATATAATAAAAAAAAGATAATAGTATTAATACGGCCTAAGCCGACTAACAAAGTTCTATACTGAATAGCACTTTACACAATAATAACGATTCCCTGTTGAGGGAATCCATTGGAAAAATAAATTCCGATGAAAAGACCTTAAAAGCTTGAGGTGTATCAGTACTTTGGCTTCTAATTTAACTGCCACAGAGAGCGGCGATGCACAATGCGTTTAAAGACCGGCAGAGGGCTTATTTTCTAATAGAGGAAATAGAAAAAAACAAAACGGGCAATTAACAAGCACCAGAACATTAATTAATCTACGCATTGGCTTAATTTTACAATGAAAGAGCTATGAGCGGCGTTTGGGAGTGAGAGATAGACTCATTGACATTTTATGAGAGAGAGAGATATATATGAGAGAGAGCTCACCTTGAAATACTTGGAAGAATGCGCCCAAATCCTCTTCGGCCAGTGCTCGAGTTCCCCAGGGCATAACCACGTTGTAGCGCCGGCTGGAGAAACGTTTAGTCGTCACAGGAACCTTAGATAGGGCTAGAAATAGTTCTCTTGGCACCTGGGCTGCATACACCAAGGCGAAGAATGCGCTCGTAGCTAATGGTGAACTAGTAGGTAAACTAGACACATTTAGCTGGAAGGGAACAGATTTATACTGCTGCTCTTGGCTGGACTCAGTACTCGTTGCGACGATGCCACGTAGAGATTCTGGAAGACGCTGTCTCCTTGCAACAGAGTCCTGGCTTGCTGACGAACACTTCGGCATGCTGTTGGCGTGGTCGAACCAAAGACGATAAGAAAGGAAGACCGGACAATTCACCTTTTCCCATAGGAGAAACTGATGCCTCCAACTATCGCCATTACTAGCTAGCGGTGCAGGCTGAAACAATTCTACCCTCCAAGCAGCCTTTCTTTTTACATTTCTTTAATTAGCCTCAAACAACCTCTTTGTTTTAAGAAATTTCCTCATTTTATTTGCTCGCGATTATTGCGATTAAAAATTATTTTTGTTAAATTTAAATTAATTAACGCATCTTAATTAACACAGAATTTTTAGGACAATTCCTAAAGTAAAATTTACTAACAATAAAAAAATTAAAAATTGAGACTTTTAAAAAAGATGAAAGTTAATAAATATATATTTATATACAATACCACCAAAATTGTATATTTATAATTCAATAAAATTATCGTAAGGTAATAATTTATATAAGTAATAATTCATATGAGTAATAACTTCAACGTTTAATAAGATTCTAGCACAACAAAAGTAAGACAGAAATTATTTATTACATCCAGGAATGGATAAAAGAATTTACAAGAAATAACAAATATAATCATCACACAATTAATACAAAACAAAAATACAATCTAATTCATATATTAAACAGAATCAAACCAAAGTATAAAACAATAGAAACTTCAGCAAACATAAAAATTTAAACCAAGAACAGATGAAGGGGGGGGGGTCATCTGTTCTTGTTTAAACTGATGGATATAAAAGATTAAAATTACACAACTTAAACTTAGCATGACAGCAATGATTTATACATATATATATATACTCGTTTGTTGAAACAACCTGGATCTGCACACCAGCGTCCCAATGACATATTTCATTTGAATCAGCTGCAGATTGCTTTTCGAAATGATTATCAACCGTCATGAGACAATCGAAGAGCTGAGTGGAATCAAACACTTTTAGTTTCGATTTCACACGGTTTCGATTTAATAAAAGGAACAACGTTTAGGGAATGCAACATATACTTTTTATTTATTTATTAAATACATAACTTATTTGAATAAATAAGATCATTTCTATTTATTTTAATATACGATAATTACGCCCTCCAACGGTGCGGGCAAAAGTACATCAAATGACGTGTTGCGCGAAGAAAGCTGCGCGGATCACTTAAAACAGAGGATTGTCCGGTCTTCCTTTCTTATCGTCTTTGGTCGAACGATGCACCTTCATTAATTTCCAGCTGCAAAACCTCGTGGCACTCCACGTCTACGAGAGATATTGAACAATTAGCGCTGCAGCCCGCGCACTCGTCCACCTCCTGCTTGCTTCCGCCGCCGATGCTTGTCCGCCGAGAGAAAACCGCTCTCGCGGAGCCTTTCACTTGTTTTCCCGTGAAAGCTCGCGTCGGAACCTCAGTTATACGATTAGGAGAACCCTCGTTATCTCTCTATTACGAAGCAAACCTCCTCTCTTTCCAAAAGCTCGTTCTCCTCTCTCTTTGCAAAACTCCCGCCACTCTTGAATTTGCAAAGTCGGCGCCATAAGATTTCGCCTTTTTTCTACGGCGCTTCCGTTGACGCGCTATAGCAGGAGCTTGGATTTCCATATGCGGCCGCTCTGCCTCAATGGCTGGCGCTGCTCTATGCTGGCTGCTATTGAGTTTCAGTTTCGCGGCTCCTGACGCGCTTACGCTATCACTCGTCACGAAATTTCGTGACATTTACTTTTAATAAGGAAACAAATTCTCTGGATTTCTTTGAATCGGCTCTTAAATGATTTAAATTTCTTTCTAGAAATAAGTTTTATAAGAGAGTGGTAGAAAATGAAGCTTGATTTTATGAGGGCAAATCAATAAGTCGGTTTGACGAATTTTTTTTCACAGCAATTTATTGTTTAAATAAAACGACATTAGGTGTGCAGGAGTAGCAATGGATAACTTATTTTTCTATATATCCACCATCGATGGCAATGCATTTTTCCCACCATGACACCAACTTGGATATGTCAGCTGCAAAACAGCTTCGGCTGCTCGTGTAATCACTGCCGCACAGCATGTGGAACAATCAACCAAATATCCTACACTGCCACGCTTACCAAGCTACGCCATGCCTTGCGTTAAGCGACAGAGTGACCATTCACGAAAACGCAAGACCACATGTCGCTATGTCAGTCCAGGAAAAAATCGCTAGGTTCGGCTGGGAAATCATGAACCATCCGCCATATCGCCCAAATCTGGCGCCCTCGGATTAACACCTCTTCAACCCTATTAGAAAGGAATTGGCTGGCCAGCTCTTCTCATCTGATCGTGAAGTGCAACATGCTGTGCGACTGTGGTTATACAAGCATCCGACGACGTTTTATGCAGCTGGCATATCTAAATTTGTGTCACGATAGGGAAAATGCATTGCCGTCAGTGGTGGATATCTAATGAATTCCTGTACGCCTAATGTCGTCTTGTTTGACCAATAATGTGTTGTAAAAAAACTCGTGGAATCGACTTATTGATTTGCCCTCGTATTTTAAAAAATAAATATTTCAAATTTCAAAGTTTTAAAAACACCCAATAACATTATTAACACTGTGTCCTGTTAAAATTGTTGCTGATTAAAAAAATAAAAGAGAAATTCTGGCCACCAAACGTTACTTGTGTCATGATACATTCGGATAACTATTTGTTACCATTCATTTGACATTCTCCACATCCTTATCTATCAGACTACTGCTTGTGGCGCATAAATATACCGGAGCTTGTCGACCATAAAAATATCGGCATTGCTCAAACCTCAATCTTGGATCTTGCCTTAATGTTTAGTTTAAGTACGTTAAAGTTTGGAAGTCTCGACGAATTCTCATGATGTTGACGCACCCAAAGGCGTCTTGGAATTCGCTACGAATATTTTTTACCGTTTCCAGGTCATACTCTTTCACTATTTTCTTTAGTACTCCGCCTGCTTGTCTATCATTCAGGTTGGTCTATCAAGTTTCAGTTGTACAGTCTACTGTAGCTGTCAGTATAATGTGAGTGAGGTGGATAGTAAGATAATAAGCAAACTTGTGTTTAATTAAATTTTAATTCAAACCCAATAAAATTCCGGAAAAAATGAAAATACACATTAAATTTTTAATAAATTGTAATAATAAATGAGAACAATTAAGGCGTTGCAGGTACGAATGGCAAGCTCAACTTTGGTTCAAATTTTTTTTAATTTTATTTTTCGGATTCTCAGACATCAAAGAATAAGGTGGTATAGTTTTTTTTCAGTTGGTCCCTCCTGTTCGTATAAAATAAAGGCTGAAAGTAAAGTGTTCAACTTATAAGAGTGGTAGAGCAAAAATTTCAAACGCGTGTTTCTCGAAATCACAGTTTATTGAGTTCGCCCTTCGTGTCCCTAACGCCTCAATTGATGGCTTCTCAATGATACACAGACAATCTAATTTCATGTGATCTTTATGACGGGAGGAAGACTGGAACCGGAAGTGAGTATTGAGACGGGAACAACCACGAGGCAACGTCGATTCCTGAAAGATGAATAAACAATAATACAAGCATTAACACAATAATGTCACTTTCTCAGTACGCGAGACACGTACGGGTAAGCACGCCCGCACTTCTTACTGCTGAAGCTGAGATATACAGGGTGTTTATGAATTCTATTGCCAGACTAGGATAGGTGGTAGGAAAGGTCAAAACTAACAACTATCATAATACCATTTTTCCCACAAAAACATTGTAAACGAGTTAAAAGGGTGTAAAGATCCCGACCAATCCCGCAGAGCTGCATGCAAAGCAGGAAATTACTAACGAAAGCACTAATTGGTGAATCATGACATGCAGCTCCGGACAATTTATTTGTTCAAATGCAGAAACGGTTATTACAATGTTACATAGAACAATTACAGCAACTGTTCGAAGTGGCGACCCTGGGCTGTGATGCAGGACGTGCATCTCCGTTGTATGTTCTCCTGCACTCTCTCAAACACTTCTGGTCTTTGCTGAACCTCTCTGCAGGCATCAAAGATACTGGCTCTCAGCTCGTCAACACTGGCTACTGGAATAGCATAAACCAGGCTTTTCAAATGACCCCATAAGAAAAAGTCCAGCGGCTGATGCTTGTGGATGGGTTATCTGCAAATCTTTGTAGCATTTCCTCTTCGACATGTCGTGTTCACACTGTCCTTGGAGAACCAGCGGCATGCCTGCTGGGTAGAAATTGTCCTGTTTCCCGTAAGCGCCAGTCAGTCCCAAAATGCTGCACGTCAAGGATGTCGTCTACGAGGGAACCTCTCGCGGTAGAGCCTTGCAGGTTCTCGTGCATTGCCATGAGCCTGGCCGTACAACAATTGCATGTCTGATTCATGTTGAGATCTCTTACAGATGTGATGCTTCTGCTTGTACGTACTTCGCGAACTCTGCCTGGTCACTCTCGATGAGGAATGTGATCACCCATGTGTTCTGATTAAAAAATTAGTGCTTTGTTGTTAATTTCCTGCTTTGCATTCACAGGGTTTGGTTGGGATCTTTACACCTTTTAAAGTCGTCTACAATGTTTTTTGTGGGAAAATGGTATTTAGAATAGTTGTTAGTTTTGACCTTCCCTACCACCTCACCAAGTGTGGCAATGAAATTCATAAACGCCCTGGTATTCGTCGTCTGGATTACTTCCTTCCTTTGCATACCAGACAGAATCGAAGTTAGACTGCATTGGCTTTTGTGGGCCTAAAGTAATTTCTATGGAAAGTAATTTGCTGCACTCATCAATGAAGTGGACCTGAAAATCTTGAAGAGAACCAGAAGGGGTTTTTGCACACCTAATTGTACGGCTGTATCCTTTCTTCCGTTGTCAGCACCATTTTGCTACTACTGCCCTCTGTATATACGTTTCCATGCACTGCTGCACAGTAACTTTAGAATCACCCTCTGTTTATTAAAGAAATGAAAAAACCCACCCATTTTATTTTAAATAGATTTCGGGCAAGGAAGGGATAGGAAGGGGTAAAAGATTCGTTTCCCGTCCACATCAGCTATTGCCATTTCGTTTCTTCCATATGTCGGACAAAAACCTCCTTCCAAGCGATCCTGCCCGTTGCTAGCCTTGGGACAAATTTTAACATTAGCGATTCATCCAGACTTGTTTCTTTCTAGTGTAACGCAATAGGCATTTATAAAACTTAGATGATGCGCTCGTAGCACAAGCCCTGACATCTACCTTCCTCCCGCCTCTTTATACACTCTTCAAGGTCAAGTCTTTCAGACCACCAGCTTGCCAATGCAGGGTTTGCATACCAGACATAATCTGCAGTCGTGTATTATATCTTGGCAGCATGGAAGAAGTAGAATGGGAAACGAAGCTCCCGAAAAAAGTGAAATAAAAAGTACATTACCACTTCTAGTGGATGAGTCGAATGGTAATGAAACGAAAGTGAATCAATTGCACGTCACCACGACGTCTCCTCTTCCATGATTAAGCTGGAGTCTATGAAAGGAAAGGTACTTATTCTCCGGACATTAAGTGGTCTGTGGTTGGGAAGTAAAATGACACTTACTTGTGGTAGAGCGATTGCCAAGGGGACAGTGTGCTGCAAAGTGCCTACAATATCTGCCTTCCAATTGAACGGCTCGGGGCAATAAGGACGTAACCCACAAGAAGATTTTTTGGAAAAAATGGTTATATTTCAAAAAAATCTGTAAATCGGTATGGTTGATGCTTTGATTTACTGTGATTGCAGGTTAATGACACATACCATAAATTGATTTCACAAGCAGTAATTATTACATTTAGTAAGAACTTCTTACTGTGGGTTACGTCCTTATTGCCTCCAGCCCTTCAATTGCATAATTCTTCATCCACCGAGAATGTTGTTCTTAATGTCTACATCAACTGGAGAGCACAGGGAAGGCTAGTTCTAATGGAGCAAAATATTGCAAGGTTCGAACAAAAGAGAAACTTAAAAATAAATCTTCTAGGGTGTAGAAGACGTCATGGTAGAACAACGGAGGGCATTGCCGCATAAAAGGGGGTGACTAAAACTGCGGAAGTCAACTCCAATTCAACTCAACCGCAGCAGTTCCCTCAATCCGTGGTAACTTAATCTACTTACCTTTAATTCATGGTAACTTAATCTATGCAGGCCTTGACTTCTGCTTTTACCTAATTCCGTTTCGTTTTGTATCTGGAAAGTATATTACATTGAGCTTAATATTACTGTGAATGAAATCACTATTTGTATATAACAGCGGTGATTAGTGGCTAAAGTGATTGGCCGAATATGAACTATGACGGTTATCACTTAAACAAGTTCACCCGCCTTCTTATAATAGATGGACTGTTAGACATTTGTAAACAACCCTCGTAATTGCACCCTGATAATTTTTAACTTCATTTCAGCTAACCACTTGAAAGTTATGTTTATTAAAATGTAGTGTTCTAAGAAAATATGATTGATTATTTATTTATTTATTTATTTATTTGTTTGTTTGTTTGTTTGTTTGTTTGTTTTTGAGTTGTCATTTAAAAGAAAAAAAAATCATAATGAAGGATCTTGTGAGGATTTCTTTTTTATATAAAAAATTAAAGATATTTTATCTGAATTTAAAATTGTAATGTAACATAAATGAACGTTTTTTATTCCTGCATTTTAGCATTTGGTATAGGAAGCATGATCTATTCGGGACTCGAGTTTGTTCAGTTCTTCGTAGTCGACTCTTCGTCCGATTGCTTTCATACCTTAGATGCCCTCAAACCTTGCATTCACATGGCCTTCACTTTCATTCAGCTGTACTTCATCTTTCTCAACTCCAAAGTAAAAAATTTTAGCCATTTTTATGTTGTCGTTAAGATTTTTAAATTTCTGTTTGATAACTATTGTTACTTCTTATCTTTTAAACATTCCCTTGCTGTTTGTATAAATTAGTAGTTTGTAGGTGGGCTAATGTTTTTCAACCTCCGATCGCGCTGCTAAGTGACCAGGCAAGCGGTAGCAGAAGAAGAAGAACTGCGCAGCTCTCCCACTATGACGTCTGCCATTGCCGAGTTCAACCATAGCCTACAATGATTAGATTCCTACAATGTCTTATTCACATTCACATCTTGTTGATTGGGCTCTCTTATCATTGTAGGCTATGGTCCAACTCAACTCATCAGTTGGAGTAGAGAGCTGAATTGCGCGTAGAGTCTGAGCTGAATGAACCAATGAGCGTAAAAAAAGACTTTTTAATATATGAAATTGCTTAATATGTCGGATGTCTGCTCACTGCTGCCGAATGAATATGACTTGAAAGATTTTGCTAAATGATTCTGATAAAAAAAATATTTTTGAGAGAGTTTATACCCCCCCCCCTCCATCCTATTTTAGCAATTTTCAATTTAATCTCCGATGTCCAATTAGGATTGCTCCTACTTTCTCAACTCTGTTGAAAAATGCAAGCGGAACCATTGATCCATCATAATGAGCAATTCAATGTGTTAGAGCAAATGACTGCTGTTCCATTTTGCTAGTTTCTTGGACTCGAATAAACTGCGATCCTTTATGAAGACGTGGATGTGTAGGTAAAGGGATGTTTTATGTCACTATAAGCGCTTAAGCCTTGTTTAGATGACAGTGATTATCGCTTTCTCTAGCACGATGTGGCAGCATATCGTGATGAAATTTTTTCCATGCGTTCACACATCATCGCAGTAAAACGAAGTCAACGACGCGATTGTCCTTCGCCACCTAGTGACAGAATTATAAATGGAGGAAAAACGGCAGCTGGTTTTTACGACATTTTCAACAGTTGTCACTTCAACAGCAGCTTTTAGTAAACGAGGAACAAATTCTGTTATGTTTTGAGGAGCAGTATCCGATCGAGTTGTCGCTGTGACCATGAGGAATTAACCTCCATTGCAGTGGCATTCATCAACCAATCAGAGCTCAAGAAACGCGATGATTAAAGCACATCCCGTTGTAGAAACTCGACGACTATATCTTGATGTTGTCCCTCGACAATGGCGATAATCACTGCCGTGTGAACAAGGCCTTAGAGCCTGAACCACGTGTACGGTGCACACTGTATAAGTGATGGTGTTGTGTGAGAATGGTACAGGAAATTTAAAGATGGCCAAACTGACGTTCATGATAAAAGTGGACAAGGATGAAAGTCTGCCACTAGTGAAGACGTTGTGGAGCAAGTTGATCAAGTTGTTCGAGAAAAACCGAGGTTTACCATTAGTGCATTATCCGCAGATTTCAGGATCAGCTCTGTGGAGGACTGCCTCAACATCCTCGCGGCAACTTCTATGAAGAGCATATTGGAAAACTTTTTCACCGATATGAAAAATGTCTCAGTCTATACGATGATTATGTCGAAAAGTAACTTTGATTGTACTTGACTCGTGGCAATAAAATCATTTTGTTATTTTATACCCCATCAGATGTTGAATAAATATAGACCTCGTAGTTGCCAATAAGTTGCTATTTTATTGAGTCGATTCTGTCTAATACACGAACGGCTCATACTTTAGATTAATTTATTATAAACTTATTATAAACTTTCTAAATTTGGCCATTTTACTATAAAGTGTAACCACTAATTCACAAGAAAATATAGGAATACCGTATAGTTGCATCATTTGCGTGGTGTAGGTTGCTCAATGAACCACCTAATTATCCACTATGCAGGTTGATAGTGCTGCGCTTTTAACTTCAGCCAGTTTATGCGTTCGGCTCTTCGACTCAAGTCAGGTCAGATGCAAGTAAGAAAATCGTCATAGGTCACATGATCTAGTTGCCAAAAATGGTTATTGAAAATGTATGAGGATAACTGGTGAAAAGAAGATAAAAATGGGCCAATGAAACGAGGAAGCCTATGGGAAAACATCTTGCCAATAGGGATAAATAAAAAAATAATATAAAGGAAATAAAATAAGGGTTTCTATTTAATTTAAAACGCCATAACACAATCAAAACGCCAAGCAAAACGCCAAAACACAATCAAATCGCCATATTCAATTCAACTCAGTCATATTCATTTTATATGTTGCTGTCACGTGTTTATAAAAAAACCAACGAGACAAGAAGGTGTGGAGAAAATAATGTCAATGTTTATTATAAACATTAAATTTAACTCATATAATTTAACTGATAAAACATAAAATTTGCTGTTATAACATTACTTCTTTAAGAAGTTTCTTTTGATTTCTCGCTTGTGGCAGATTCCTGGTGCAGAACTCACTGTCGAGAATATTCATATGGTCCAGCCTGATGAATTTCCTCTTACACAGCAGTACCACTAAGAAGCGAATCTTACAATATTCATTCAGTAGGACCTAAATATGGCTGAATAAACCTTTTCTTTCAGCCGAATTGGTGTGTCGTTTCTCCTGCTTTTGAGCAAATCGTTGCTTGATCCAGGCCTCCTCTGTAGCCTCCGTCACCCTCTGGAGATATTGGACGGATAACCATAAGATAGGAGCCCATCTGGCCTCTGAAGTCGTATCGCCCACAAGGCTACGGATTCCCTAAGCGAATTTTTGATATTAATGAGCTTTTGGGTGAGACCATTTCCAGTGTCACGTACTTTTGAGTTCAAATTAATTAATTCGATACTTTAAGACCCAGGGTTAAAAGGAAGTCGTAACAGACAGTAAAAGATGGAATACGGCTTCTTTTAAGCAACAAATTTTATTTAAAAAAAAAGAAAATTGAGAAAATTACAACTTGGTAATTCTTCAATGATTAATAAATAAAGATTCCCAAGGTATCTTGTCATGAACAGCGCAGATGCACATTAAGATTTTACTTATTCACTTACAAAAGGTAGCCCAAAAACTTGTCTTTAACGGAGTTGCCTTCAGAAGTCGCCAAAATTGAAACGGCTAATGGGACCGCATCACAGGTACGCAGTGACCAATACTGATGTGTCGACCTGAGACCCTGGCCTAATTCGAAAATTAAAGTAGAATCAATATTAATATCACAAACTAGAACGCATAGACAATATGAAAAGGTTCCATATTGGTCTATATTGCTGTAATAATAAGAATGACAATCGACAATCGAGCAGTGGAGTGGAAGAAACAATGCGAGTGGTGCTAAAGCAGAGCTCCCAGACTCACTCGTCACATGTATAGACCAGGGGAATTACACTGAGGTAGGAGATAAGCCTGAACAAACTCCGAAGGTCCTCCTCAAGATGAAAGAACATTCCCCTCAGTTTGGGGATAAAAGGTTTGATTGAAGATTGTTATAGAAAAAGGGGGGGACCAGAGGCGAACTAGGATATCCAAATATCGGTGAAGATAACATTCCAGACATCGTCGAAGTTAACTTTCAGGACATGGCTGGGTAAACGATGTCTTAAGCGTTTCCTGCAATCTAGAGGGTTGAAAACAATTTCAGACACCAACTGATTGCTGTGATTAAGCATCTTCGGGAGCATGGTCGTAATCGTATCCTGTACAAACTTGCCAATATGCGTCATCCCTAGATCCTCATGAACAACATTATTGTTGGCTACTCTACAATCAAGTATCATAATTGCTCTAAGAGTAATATTTTGGAATGTCTGCAGCTTCTTCCACCTAGTTTTACACACGAAAGACCAAGCTGGTATACCATGAAGCAAGATTGTGCGGATGATCAGTTTGTAGAATAGCACCTTGTTATCAATGTCGAGCGCACTATTACGACCAAGCAATGCGATCAGACTGAATTTGGCCCTCTTTGCCTTATTCAGCGCGTAATAAAAAAAGGCATCGTAATCCAAGACATATCCTTGATGTCAATTTTGATGACATGGACAATGTCATCTTCCCAGATTACTGTGTTTCATAAGTTTTTCGTTTTTTTGTGGCTTTCTATGTGATATCTCCTAGGTTAGACAATCGTCAATCAAATTTCCCTCCACCAAGAGGAGGCAATTTCGTTCTTTCATACTTTGGATGATCTTTGTGGTTACATCAGGCTTCTTTTCTAGTTCAATGTATTTCCTGTGGAATATGATTATGAAGGGTGAGATTATGGAAGCTATGCTTCAAGTTCCACACGCATACCGATACACTACACTGTTCGACTGTCGATTGTCACTGACGCCTTTGTAGTCGTTTCAATGTCCTGAAGATGAGAATTTCTTGAAACGCGTTGACATCGTAATAAAAACGCTAACCAATGCTATCCTTAGACTTGCATAGGCAATAGCTTGAAAAATAGAAAACTAAAAAAAGCTTATTTGTGAAAGTAACAAGGCAATGAACATAACAAACAATGGGCAAATACCATACGCAGTATAAAAGCCAACCAAGGGTGAAGCACTTAATGTAGAAGAAATGGCGAGGCAGCCTCCATTCTTGCGGAACGATCCGGGAAGCTACATAGTGGCGAAGAAATCTCATAGAGAATGGAATATGGAGAAATTTTGCCCACGACTTCATAGTCGTCATTGGGTTCTCATTCTACAGCCTGGAAGGAGGTACAATTGGCTGGTTGGTCATGCAATATTTGGCGCCTCTGCGTCTTCCTTGTCGTGTAAGTATTGTATTGAAATCTGATCATGAAATCGAAGACAGCGTCGACCTGGAAGCTTTCTCCTACTGACTTCCACTGAAGATTCGTGTATGAAATCGCCGGTAGGTGCATGAAGTGTCCGATGCTCGAATAGCTGCTGTCATACAATCCGGGTTTAATCTGGATGCTGAGAAAGAATAAGTTCTCGAATAATTTCTAAATTATTGTGCCTACTTAAGTTTCCACTCGTTTGTATTTGCACTCAGACTGGGAGTGAATTTCGGTTGTGGGCTGAGAGATGAACATATCGTTATGGTTCTTCATTTTGGCCAAACCGGAGAAAATTTCCTGAGCTCGTGATACTAGGTCCTTAATAGAATGGGTAAACTCCTTTAAAAAAACAATCAAAATATTGCAATGGCTTATGGAAAGTCTGATCGGCACCATCTCGTTGCAAAATTTCAAGCTTTCAGATTGATTCCATTTATCAACTAAGCACTCAGAATTCTCCTTCACAATGGTCACTGATTCTGTTTGATTCCTATCGGATGTCACCATAGATCCAGAACTTCGCTTGGTTTCGAAAAGCTTTCTATTGGATTCCTGAAACATTCTAAAGTTCCATTGCCTTGGTGTTCTCTTATATTGCCCCTTAATTAGCTGATTGTCTATACAATTATTCACTGACAGTGAGCGCTCGCCATCACTCACCTTGTGATTCCATACCTGTTCATTGCTACTAGTAGGAGCTAAGCTTATATCGTGCTTTAACGTATACGTGCCTTGGCTTCTTGCCATCTCGCTTGCTCCTAATACATCATTAAGGCACCTTTTGCTTTCAGTTTTCGCTCTCAAGTCTGCCTTTGGTGAGTTAACAGCTTTTCCGTTTGCACTCCCTAATTCCGTATTTTACGTGACATGTCGTGAAAATTATTTTTAAATTTTCTCTCATTTAAACAACATGATACTATATCCCCAATAAACCGTAGTTAATCATTTGCTTAGGCATTTGTGGCTCTGAACTATCAGTCGGTCTCATCCTTATTTTATTGTCCTTACTGGTATTTTCCCTATCTCTTTTTTCCCCTTACAGCACTATCTGCTATTCTTCTTGGCCTTATTCTCACTTGAATAACTAATACTTATTACTGATCAGGTCATTGTATCAACGCTTTATCAATACTGGTCATAATTATCTCCTCTAATTTTTCCACTTTTGAATTCAATAAGTTAATCATCTCTGACATGATCTTTATATCATCTTTCTGTTCACTAACAGTTTTAATTAATCTGTCGATATTAACCTTCTGCTCAATATTTAGCTCGATTAATTATTTATAATTTAGTCCATTTCTGACTTCCGTCTGCATTCCATTCTCTTTTACTATCTTCTCACGAAATTTCTCACCTCTATTTTGCTCCTTGAGAATGTTTATTATATTGCGTATCTCTTCGGAATTAGCTGTCCAATCTTTTTCACATCCTTGCTCCGTTACATCTTTGGGGCTATTCTGGAGACTCCAATATATTCCAAATGACTCAATAATTACATCCAGCCCTTGTGAAAACTTTTGACGAGACGAGCACGGGATTGTCCACCTTTGCAATTCTTCCTCATTCCTCAAAGGCTTTCTTACCATAATGTCTTCTATGCTTTTACTCTGAGTGTAGGATTTCCTTCACTATAGTGATCATTATGCATCTGTGAACTTTAATCCAATAGAAGGGAAAATTCAGACTAGTCTTTTGAATCTTATTTTGTGTGAAAAATCTCAAAACTGAGTTTCTTTTACAAAACAGATAATAATAGCTGTCCACTGTAGTGGCCATTACGCATGAAAGGGTAAAGGAATCTTGTCATGAACACTGCAGAGTGCACATTAAGATTTTATTTATTCATTCACAAAGGCTAGTTCAAACAATTGTCTTCAACGGAGTTGCCTTCAGAAGTCGCCAAAACCTGAACTGCTAATGGCACTGAGTCATAGGAAGGTCGCGACCAATACTAGTTTGTCGACATGAGACCCTGGCCTAATCCGAAAATGAAAGTAGAAGCAATATTAATATCAGAAACTACAAAGCAGAGACAATAGCTTGAAAATTGGGAAACTAAAAAAAAAGCTTATTTGTTTAAGT